>JAXCEF010000080.1:0-169995 GCA_037178605.1 Colletotrichum euphorbiae
CCTGAAAATAAGGACGTCATTACTAGGTTTAATAAGAAGTATAGTATAAGAAGGAGGGTGACTTTAGCCTATAACCCTAGGGCTAATAGAGCAGTTAAGTCTGGACATAAGCCTATTGCATACGTATTATTAATATAGACTAAAGGAAGAAGGGATATTAACTCTCGCCAATACTTACCTAGAGCCCTATTTATAAACTAATTAAGTATTTACATACTAATTAGCTTTAGCTCTTTCAATCTTTTATATAGTTTTAATCCTATTACTCTTATTAGGATGCTAACTTAAACTTAGAGAGTTCTTACTTAGGATTTAGTAATAACTTAAGAAGAAGAGGTTTAAATACATCTATAAGCCTTCTTATAACTTAATAAGAATTAAAAACGGGCGGAGGAGATAATTAAAAGCTAGCATAAAAAGGCTGCTAAATATTATAATAAGAAGCATAAACAAACTATGCGGAAAGAGAGGTTAGAAGTTGGAGACCTCATCCTAGCGTTTAATATCAAACGCTCTATTAATAAGTTATCTATTAAGAAGCTAGACTATTATTAGTAAGGACCTTTTTGAATACTATCCCAGGCCCCTAATATACTATCCTACTATTTAGTAATATTAGCTAGTAAAGATATTATAGGGAGGACCTTTAGTATTAATTTAACTTTAAGAAATATATAAAAGCGCCTGGGGGATATTAGGAACTAGCTGAGATAAACATTTATAGATTCGATTTAGAAGAAAACTTAGCAAAGGTCTTTCCTGCAATAGGAAGTAAAAAGTATAACTATAATACGCCTAATGAGGAAGAGGAGGAAGAACCTATAGTACCTAGGGAAATAAATAGAGATAATACTACTAATGAAGAAGACTTGTTACAGTCCGTTATACGATTGAAATAATACCTGCGAGATTTAGAGAAAGCTATCAAAGTATTGAAGTTAAAATAATAACTAGTTATTGAAATCCCCGAGATATTGGAAAGTAAGAAGAAGGATTATGTAGAAATAGAAGGGTTAAGTAAAGATTAATATAATGTCTTTTATTTTTAATATTATTTTATTCTATTTTAACCTTAAATTTACAGACCTACTTATACTTCTAAATATAATATTTCCTTATGCCTCTTGATTTTCTTTGTTTTTTGAAAGTTTGAGATTTCAGGGATAATATCTTAAAACTTTGGGGATGAGGGTAAAAGACGTTTGCTATTATCGTCGTCGTCAGTCAGGTATTCAAGCTTAATAGAGAAAGTTTACTTATTGAGTTTATAACTTAGGATATAGGTTACTAGCAGATATATATAGTTATACTATGCCAACCCGCCTGTGACAATTAAACCGCAAAAGCAAAAAGTTATATAAAAGTAATAAAAAGAAGAAGACTTATAGAGGAAATAGTAGTGCTTTTATGTAATCGAGAGTTTTATTCGCAGACCTATCCTTTTGCTATATTATATATTTACTGCGGTATTGCTTGGAAAAACACCCCTCCCTCAAATATACCCCTTCCTCAAACACACCCCCCCTTCTCTATCCGACTTTCCTCCCTCATATTATAATATAAAGCCCTAAGTGCTAGGCAATTTCCTAAAGATTGAAATCCAAGGGCGGTTTAAGCATAAAAGGATAGTAAGAGTAAGTAAAACTAGCCCTAGGATAATGCTTTTGAGCTTACTTAGAGTAAAGACTATTTTAAAGGGCTGAAAAGTTGAACTTAGCTATAGTAGTAATAGCGGTGTTAGCTGGAATTCAAGACTGTGGAATCACTGCTACGCTATTGAATTCACTACTCTTTCTTCTCTTCTCATTGCAAATAACTCTATATCTATACCTCGCATAAATACTTGGATTATTAAATGAATAACTCTCTTATATCTTATAGAAGAAATAGTTAGCATAAGGAGTACTAGGCATAGAAATATACTTGAAGTATGGTTTATAGATATAAACACTAGTTATAGGATTCCTAGTAGTATAGGCTCGCTCTTCATAATAAATGCAAGGTATGCTGTTGCGACCTCCCTAAGACTAAATAAATAAGCTATAAGTAGCTACTACTTCTTAAAAGACCTTTGCCTGCTAGGAACTAGAGATAAAGGTAGCGGATATGTGGATGAAAACTCGATAATAAAAGCTTCTAGTACCCTTAGTAGCCTTAAATATTTGCTTAAAATCCTGCTTGCTAAGATAAGGCTTCTAGAAAGCTAATCTTATGACATTAGTGGATTTATTAGAGAAGACTTGCGATATAAAAGCTACCTTAGAGTACTTATTACTAGGAAGGTTGAGCTAAAGCTAAGTAAGGCTTATAATTGCCTAAATAGTTAAAAACTATTAGTTAATAAGTAAGAGAGAAGGAAGGAGAGAGTTTACCTAGAGCTAATTATTAGTATACTAAATAAAAAGAGGTATATTATTTTGCTTTATCTGAGGTATGGGGATATTAGAGCTAAGAACCTAGAGCGTGGTTTTTGCTAGGAGATAATAAGGGCGAGGCTAATTAGTATTTCTAATACTAGAGATAAGGAAGTTATAGTTAGAGATAATAGAAGAGGTGATTTACAGACTTAAGCAGGGTGTTATGAAGATATTTAGTTGAAGTTAAAGAAGATAAGAGGTAGTAAATATAGGAGGAGATAAGATATTTAGGAAGAAGAGGAGGTTATTTATTCAGTTTTATAACTATTTATTGCTATAGTAGCAGCTACTAAGCACTACCGTTTTCTTTATTCTTACTACTTAGAGACTATACTAACTTACTATTAAGGTTTCTTATTCTATATTTAGTTTATTTCTATTAGATAGAGGCAAGGGAGGAGGAGTTAATTATTCTTTCTATTTAAACCTTATTAACTTACTTATATCAGGCATTCAGCCTATTTATAGATATAAAACTATACCTTTAACCCCTCTAGCCCTCTCTATTCTTTTCTTTTCTATTATATTTACTATACTATATCATAATATATTATAAGCCCCCCCTTACTAAAACTACTTAACTTTTAACTATAGGTTTCTAAATCCCTTCTTTTAATTAATTTAATTATACCTTAGTATATTAGGTCTACAAATTAGTTATTCCCACCTCTCCTATAGTCTGAACATAATATTTCATAATAGGGAAGGTTATTTTTTATAATAATAAGAGACTAGATGCTAGCGTTTAGCAGCTTTAGACCTCAAACCTTCCCTTGCTCAATATTAGATAGTTAACCTAACCTGCGCCTACTATACCTAATAGAAGCTAATTTTAGACTTAATCAGACATAATTAGAGATATTCTGGGCGTTAGACCGGGCGGAACTATAAGACGTTAGCTACTAATAATTTATTATAGCATACCCCTGCCTCCTAAAGAGTTATTTATCAGCTAGATACATTTTTCTAACCTTATAATAAGACGCACGCTTATTAAGCACTAGTCTAGCACTTTAAAAGCACTATATAAGTAGGTGCTTTCTTCCTAAATACAGTATATTACAGCTAGAATATTTAATACTTTTAGTGCTTTAGAGGATGAGGCTCTAATATAGCCTAATAATATTACTATAGTTATTTACTATACTATTAAGTAAGTTAAATATAGTTAGCTATTTTAATATTATATAATTAGAGGCATAGAGGAAGATTTTAATAATAGAGACTTTTGAGATAGCGTAGAGGTAGAATTAAAGTTAGAAATAGCAGATATCCTTTTTATCTATCTAGTTACTACTACTAGGAGGGTAATAATCTTTTTAGGTTTACTAATTAACTTATGAGATAGGAGGAGCTAGTTTTATAATAATTAGTAGTTAAGGGGAGGAGTGGAGGTTAGGTTATAGTTAATAGTCTTTATTATAATAAGCCTTTTATAAGGCTAGGGAGCTAATATTTCTAAAGTCTTTATATAATAACTATGCCTTATACTTACTATATATAGAGACCCTATATTATAGATATTAGGTTTATATCTTATTAACTAGGTTAGGATATTCTTATAGACTGGGATTTTAGTACTAATAAAAGGATTACTAATAGTAAGAAAGATTGATTAGGTTAACTAATTTTTAGCTACTTTTACTAATAAAAAGCTAACCTCTAGATACTAGATATTAATTAAAGCAGATAGGCTTGACTAAGATATAGCTTATAAACTCAAGGATAGTATCCTTAAAGAAAAGTGCCTAGAAATGTAATTGAATTAGGAGAAGAAGTACAATTATTACTTTGAAGATTGAAATCCCCCTGCGCCTAACGATATAGATATCGAATCTCCTGGCCCTAGCGTAGGAGATTTGCAGACCTAATAACTAGATAACGCCGCAGAAACTAAAGAGATAAGGCTATTAACAGAGTTTAATACTATTTAGAATGCTGGGATAAGAGATATAATCAAGTAGTTTTTAAGAATAAATAAGTAATAGTAACTAATTAACTTAATATAATATATTAGTATGCCTAGGTCTATGAATCTATTAATATTACTTTACCTCACGCTCTTTCCTTATAATTAACTTTACTATAACTACTATAATAATATAGCTAATTTTAAGTATACTAGACCTAGACCTAACTCTAAACTAAATAAAGATAACCCTATTCCTATAGTGCCCTAGTATATTAGAGGCAATAAAAGGTCTGCAAATTATCTAGTAGTATAATATAGAAAAGAGTTATAGATTATTATAGCAAATTATACTAACTATTTATCTAATATGTATAATATATAAGGGACCTTAATTTTAGAATAGAATATAGATAATTATGATCTTATAGAGTTACTATATATAGTAATTAGAGGCTTCCCTTATAAGTATTATATCCCTCTTTATAGCACACCCTAGGCACTAAGTAAAACCCCTAATAAGACTTCAGTAGAAGCTATAGACCTAGACCTAAAAAATGAGATCTATAATGCAACTATAGTTATTTTATTCCTAAATTACAGCAATATATATTAGGTATTCATTATAGTAGACTAAGTATAGGGCCGCAGCTACTACTAGGATTTAGTATAGGACTTATAAAGCAACTAGAGGTTCATAAATACTATAAATAACCTCAAAGAGTAGTATAAGGCATTAGAAGCCCCTTATTAGTTACTATAGATCTTATTAACTAGCTAGTATATTATTAACTCCATATAATAATAAGATAGCTTTATATATAAACTTTAATATCTTAAGTAGGCTTAGGCATTTATCTAGGAAGACTTCCTATTACCTCAGTATAGCTAAATAGTCTAGAGAGATCCTACTGCTTTCTTAGAGTCTAATATCCTATTAGTTAATTAGTATATCTATACTATTACTTTAGAGTCTTATAATATACCTATTAAAAGTAGGCTAGTACTAAGAGATACTAACATCTCCCAGGAAGACTCTAAAAAATTACTATTCTTCTCCTAACTTTATATTATATCTACCCCTATAGATAATTAGCCTCCTATTAGTAGTAATAGTAATATTATCTTCTCTCTAACTTAGGACCCTCGTTCTAGTTATTATAGTCCACTCCTATCTACACCTACGCTAGGGCCTATATCTATATTACTATAGTTATTAAATTTACTATTATCTAAAATATTTAATAGAGAGCTTAATTATCTTAGATGCTAAATTAAAGATTAATATTTATAGAGTCCCAACTCTATCCTAAGACCTACAAGGCCTTCCAGAACCTCATTAGCAGACCCACTAAGCTATCCTAATTAACCTAAAGCCTTAGATAAGCATAATTATAATTATGAGAACTATATATAATAATAAGTAGATCAGTGGGATTAAATTAAATAGAATACGCCTGAGGGGGCATATTATTATTACTTCTCGCACCCGCCTTAATAGGGAGGATAGTTTTAGTTATATTAGGGCTTAGAATAAGATAAGGCATATAAGGAGGAGCTGGAGAAGGAGAGGTAGTTATTGAGGTACGGACTGAGGCAGAAGGGAAAAACTAATAATAGCCCCGTTTTGTAGTAAGACTGCTTACTACGAAGGAGATAGTGAAATAAGTCTGCTAATGGGGCTCTATATAGTAGCATTTCTTTTGTTTCCTTTGTTTTTTAATTGTTGTTGAGACTCCCTCCAGGGGTCCTTTAGCGAGTCTCGAGGGGACGATTGGGATGGGATAGGATGGCTTAGCTGTTCAGTTAGCAGGCCCACTGTTAATGGGGTCCTAAAAACGGAAGACTGCGATGCGGGGAGGGAAGGAGGAAAGCGAGGTCCTCCACGCTTTTTTTATTATCATTACTATAATCCATAGTCTTTTTCGGCCTCAAGGGGCTTATACCTTAATAATCCGATGTATGATTTCATTGATATCTCTTTTATTTCAAGCCCAATTCTTTCTATTCTTTCTAATTAGATCTGCGAATTGCTACGCGTATCCTATGAGCCTACTTTTGTTATTACTATCCTTTTGTGGGTAGTGTTGTGTTATTTGCTATCTTTGTAGTCCCCACTGGGCTCCTGCTCTTCCCACCACATAAGAAGAGATCTCCTTGTAGGTTAATTAATAGGATATAGCTATTTTCAAAAACCAAATAGCTAAGGTCCCACAAATAGAGCAATTAAGCCTATAGTTTAAGAACTTCTATAGGGTTTTAAGCAACTCTCCCCTAGCTACCTAAATAGGTAAGTACCAAGCTAATATAGGCACAAAGGCTAATGAGGATAAGCTTAAAGCTAGTAATATCCTTCTAGCTACCTATAAAGCTATTTAGCAACTTATAGATACCGCTTTTAGAAGCAAACCCAAGAGGAGTATATTTAGGCTTACTATAATAGAAGTCAATAAAAATAATACTAATAATAATAATAATAATAAGTATTAATAGAGAGGAGGAGGTTATAAGCATAAGGTTAGCAGCTAATAAGACTTATATAATAAGAAGTCTGACTAAAATAACTATAGTAATAATAGGCAGTATACTTTCTACTACTATAAGGAATATACTCTCTAGCACTACTATATCGCCTTTCTAGAAGACTAGCCCAAATAGTTTAACCTCAATAAAAACCTTATTAACCACATTCTCAAGAGGATCAAGCCTAGTAGTAATCTAATAGAGAAATTCAAGAGAAAGCAAAGGCCTATTATTTAGGTTAATAACTATTGTTGTGGTATATAGGTCGCAATTGCAATGCTACAATACTGGATCCACCTTTATGCCTCACCTATTCGCCACAGTTATGAGCCCAGCTCTGCTACCCTGACTGTGTGCTTGAATAGTTTGAGTTTGCATGCTTGCGGGCCTATAAACCCTACCTAGGGTTCGAATCCCACCGGAGGCGGCTTAACCACCTAGATTTTAGTGAGATGTACCTAATCAGAAGGTTCAAAAAGTGTTGCAGTTCCGACCTACCTATTTAGGACGAAACTGGGGGGTGTGTCGTGGTACATAGGTCGCAATTGCAATGCTAAAATTGTGGATCCACTTTTACGCCTCATCCTATTCGCCACAACTATATAGTAGAAGCTATAATAGTAGCCGCTATAGTAGTACATATAGGGGGACTATTATAGTAATTAATAAAGTTTAATACTCCCTCTCTTCCTCAGTTCTACTTAATACTAGAGCAACTATCTATATATTCAATAACCTATTACAATTTATTAACCTTTAAGAAGCCTCTTATAATAACTTTATTATCACTAGAACCTCAAGAGCTACTATTAATAGCTAGGGGTTTATAAACCCTTATCTTCAAAACCCTAGAGAGCTTCTAATAACCCTTTAGCTTAATAATATAGCATATTATAAATAGCTAGCTACTAGCCTTATATCTATATAACTGCTTTAAAAGAAGGATATATAGTAGAATATAAAACCTAGCACCCTATATTGAAACTACCTTCAATAAAGAGATTACACCTATATAGCAGAGAATATTTAATATTAACTAATAGCATCTACTTAAGTATCATCCACATAAGGGAGCAAATATCCCTACTAGGTTTATAGTAATAGCTATAATTAATAGCTCTAAATCTACTACCCCTCTAAATGAGATATATAAATGCCCTCTTTACCAAAAGTACAATTCTTTAACTATTCGCAGACCTCTTCGAAGTTCAACATTATTATAGCATCAACATACTAGCTATTACAGCCCAGAACCCTTACATCAGCTACATGAGGCTACGCGAGGGGTCCATATCAATAACGACAAGCCTATCAATACTATCAAGTACAACTCCTACGCTATAGCGAAGACAACAAGACAGGTCCACTAAGCCCCAAGAGAGTCAGTAATATCATCAAAACCTAGCAAAAGGATCGCCATCAACTTCCACAACTATAATAAGAGATATAGAGAGTATATATCAGCTACTATTATAGCAGATAGAGCCTTAAGCCTCGCCTAAAACTTCTACCTAGCTAACTAAATAAGTAAATCTCTTATCTAAATAGTGAATAAAGTTATATTAACTATTAACATATAGTATAAAACTAATGTTCAGGTTATTAAAGCTAACAACAAGATCCTTCAACACCTAAGAGTTATAGCATATATTAAGAGCAAAGGGATTAGAATAGAGCTATCCGCACCTAATACTCAAGCCCAAAATAGAGATACTAAAAGTATTGCAGCTATTATTAAGCGAAAAGCCCACTCACTATAACTCTCAGCCTCACTACCCATAGTATTATAACCCAAAATCATAAAAGCTACTGCCTACTTATACAACTATACACCACAAAAACAGCAAGGCTAGAAGACGCCTTACAAGATACCTCACAAGACATCAAAAGAGGGTTTTATAATACCTAATTTAACCCATCTTCAAGCATATAATAACAAGTCTTTCATAATAACTACAAACACCCAACTTTATCAAAACTATTACTAGCAGCTAGCTACAAGAGCCTAGATTAGCTATCTAATTAGATATACTACCTCAAATAGCTACAAAGTTTAGAACCCTCTAAAAAGAGAGGTTATTACTACTCAAGACATCCTTTTCAATAAGGAGGCTATTTTTAATAGTTAAATAGATACTCACCACAATAACTTCAAAAGTATAACCCTAGAGAAGATCCGAAATCACTACACTACGCTCCTCAACCTAAGAACTACTATTCAGAGCAACTCTAAAACTATCACAAACCCAAATAACAACTTATATTATACTAAAGTTAAAGATAGTAAAGTATTTATATTACTTTACGCCTCGACGCGTCCTCCCACAATTATCCCTCAACCTGCCAACTACCACAACTTTTGTATATGGAGGCCAATTTACGCGAATTTGGTACTAAATATCGGTAAGTCGAAGTACTCGCGATGAACTTACTCAATTCGAGCGCGTCGCAATCACTACGGCCTTCCACTGCGGCTAAAGTAAGGCCTCTATTGCTAATAAGTTTAACTGCTCCTATAGTACTATTACTTATACTCTCAAATATTATGAAGAATATTATACTTTTGATTTCGAAAGTTATAAAGGCTATCCCTCTATACTAACGCGTTGATAGAAGCATACTCTAGTGCGCGCTACTAAAAAGAATTATTATTATACCTACTAGAGCCTTCTTATAATTATATCTACTCTAGTCTCTCTCTCAGCACTATAAAGAAAACTCTCTATATATTAGGATACTAAAAGTAGAGAGCTATAAAGTACCCTTTTATTATAAAGGAAGTAGTAGCTAAGTAGCTTAAATTGATCCTAGAGTAGCTACCTAAAGTTAAAGAATTAATACTTAAATATCCTTTCTTATTTATACCCTCTATATTGCTATATAAGCTAATACATTGCCATCTAGAGTTCGTTCTCTAATAAGTCCTCCTACTAAAATTTATCTATACCTACTAAATAGATATTTAAACTACCTCATAAGCGCTAGCAGCCTGCTTTTATTAACCTCAAGAGTTATATAAAAGCGAATATATCTATTGTAGTATAGGCTATAATGTAGAGGGATAGCTATAGTAAATGAGTCTTTCTTAACTATAATTTAGACTCGTTATATAATAGCTATATAGCTAATAGTTATATTAACTTCTTAGAGAAAGAATTACTCTCTAACTATAACAATATACGCTATTTTATTTAAAATAACGCCCCTATTTATATAGTAGAATAGATGAAGTAGTAGATATTCACAAAGGGTATAAGCTAGATCAACTAGCCCCTATATTCACTTGATCTCAACCCTATTAAGTACTATCAGCGAATAATAAAGATAACTCTCTAGAAGATATTCGATAAGGCTATTTAACTTAAAAAAGTCGAGCTTGATACTAATGAATTTAAGCGGCAAATTGAGGTGGTATAGAAGGCTATTCCTCAGGGCTGGATTTAGCAGCTAATTGATTCACTACTGCAGCGACTTAAAGTAATTCGCAAAGCTAAGGGATAGTATATAAGATACTAAAGAGCTACCTTTTAGCTATAAATTGAATATATTTTCATTACAACCCGGATAGTGGTGGCTTTGTAATTTGCTCTTGAAGTGATGGGGTTAGAATGTGGGTGGCTGGGAAAATAATGGGGTGGACGATACTTTTAACACCACACTATACATAACTCATGCGCTCAGTCTCCGCTCGGCGCCCGCTCGGCGCATGCAATGTCCTTGTGATATCCGAATATCCTTATACTAATTATCTTAACTAAAGCTTACTAGGTTATAGAATATAGCTTAGATCCCTTAATTAAATTACTCTATTACTCTATCAATCTATAGGTAGAAAGTAGTGCTCAGCCGTTATTAGATACTAACAAGCTAATAGAACCTCTTCTAGAAATAACTTGTCTAATTACTACTATAGTTACTTATAATAGATTACAGTATGCTATAGAATTAGTAGTAGCAATGAATAAATCGCTTTATATAGGCTTCTATATTTATTATAGTAAACTACTCTCTATGGGGTGTTGCCTAAGTAAGTATAAATTAGGTAGAATATCTCCTAGGTACTCTTGAAAAACTACTAGTTTAATGTGAGTTTATTGCATATCTATATAGACTAGGCTAAGTATTTGTTGTAACGCCTAGAGAACTTAGGGGGGTCTAGGAGGGGTTTATAGCAAGGGGCTACTAGTTCTAGTGCGGCTATAGCTATAGCTACTAACTTGGGCGCCTCCGCTATTATTAGTCCGCCTAGGTTATTTATATTAGGGGTTAATAGTTACCTTTAGGCGCTATCTTTCATAGCTTATATATATTATTTAAGCCTTATTACTATATTATATATTGCAGTTAGAACTTCTGTGAAATTTATTATAGGCGCTATAGCTTCTAGCGCGTTACCCGCTACTCTACTGCCTTCTATCACGCAGTATAATTAGCGAGGCGCTAAGGAAAAATCTTAAGTATAGATATTGTCGCAATAACACTGTAACCCATGGAGTGGCAGGATGGGCGCTCTGCGAGATACGATATTATATATACGTGCGTACGTCACATAACTATATTCGCAGGCCGAGTATAGCACAACACCACTGCCCACGTAGCCAGTTTATATCTTAGACTCTTATACACACACTCGCACTTCAGAATAGCTTCAGTACGAACAATACCTATTAGGGCTACGCGCGCGTACTGTCACCCTACCCGTGTGCAAATCAACAAATATATAAAGGGCGGAGCCCGTATTTATTTACTAAAGGGGTTCCTTAAATTATAAGAATCTATGCGAAGGAGAGAAAGTATAAGTGCGCGATATGCGCGCACTTCCAGCGGGTTCTTTTGCGGTTATGCGGCGGAGCTGGGGTCTCACTTTAGGGGTGGCCCCTACTTTAGTGCTCGAAGTAGCGTAGCCCTAGTGGCTGAGAGCCGGGCGAAGCCGGCCCATAACATAAATATCAATAATAATGAAAAGCAATGATATTCCTTATATTAATTATCTTAACTATTTCATATAAAAGATAAACTAGCTTATTAAGAGGAGCCCTTAAGATGATCTTTTTGTAAAAGTAATATATATGCTCTTCAAATTATAAACGTATTAAGTTTGCTAACAAAAGGATATCTAGATACTAAGAGAATAATTGAAAAAAAAAGGAGATTTACAATAAAGAATCTACATACTCAAAGTAATACCCTAAAGACAATAATAAAAAAGAGTTCTAGAGCATACTTAGTTTATAAAAAAGCTTTAGAAATACTTAGTATTATCTTATGAATAGGAATAACTTTATATTGAGGCTTAAGTAGAACTTAAAAAGGTTAGGACAGAATTCAGAGTAAGATTTAGATAGAATAAATAATATTATATATATAAGGTTTAATAAAGTCTAATAAATCTAAATATCTTTATTAGAGAGGGCATATTAGATAAGCAGGAAGTTTTAGTATTCATAATATATATACTACTTTAAAATACCCCTTATATCTACCTATAGGAGGAGGTATCTCTATATAAAGGGGGAGGGGAACTTAGCGATAATATTTATATGTAAGTATCTGTTATTTGATCCTACTGTTCTAATAGATATCGCCTAAGAGTTGGGTCGGCTCTTTATGCGCCTGATGAAAATGCTATTCTCCAAATGTTGCCTTTGTCCTCCGAACTTTTATTTCCTCGTGTCTTTTGATTACGAGATTGCTTCACCAAGACGACATGAAGAGTACATACTTGGCGTGGAAGAGAGACTCAGCTCGACCTTCAATTTTCTCTCCCCCCTTCTCTTGAATGACTCGGCTTGGCTAGGTCGACAGGCGACATCTTTGTTCAATCGTCCCTTCATGTTTGTTGTGAAGATGACTACGAGCCAGTAGCTCGGCGACCGAGTTGTCGTCATAAAACCGACCGTAGCGCGGCGCGCTGTCCTCGTTCGCGTCAGTCGCAGAAGAAAACGTAATCACGCGTGTTCACGCACTATTTCTTATGTAAAGTCCATGGTGCGTTAGCGGCGCTGGTCGTTCCTTGCTTAACCATGGATCCTCAAAATTATCTGATGCAATGCAACAGTTTTATAATCACGGCGAATTCAGGCATTGAAGGCGACGGTATGCTAACGTCGCTGGTCCAAACGCAATCGACTCTGAGCTGTAGAATTTTCTCTATGCTCCAGCAGCTCAAGCAAGCTCCAGCAGTTCAAGCAAAGATGTCCCAGAAACCTTCAAGTCATAGACGAATCTTGAGGGGCATGAAACATCCAGTACGTTTGGGGGTTGCTGGAAATTGCGTACAGTGTAGGCGTCCAACGCGAAGGAATCTACCCAGCTGACGTGCGCAAAACAAGAACTGCGAATTCCACGTACCTGTCAGCAGACGTAGTAGCTTTCAACCGAAAACGGCCAGTCAAATATAACATGAATACTGCTGCCCAAATTCTGGCTGAGACTTCAGACGTCGTCTGTGGCCAGCGCATCAAAAAGGGCGGATCAGAAACCATCAATTCTGCCCAAAGCCCCACCAGCTGATCAGGAAATGCCAACTCCTGTCTTGTTGGCGGAGCAAAAGAATACGACCGCGTGACAGGAACGCGATCTGCGTTTCCCTCGAGCTACGCTTTCCTCTCCCGAAACCACAAAACCGGTATTCGATGCACCAAGCAATATCAAGGCGACAGAAAGCGGCGCACCTCTTGTTTGCAGTAATATGAGCGGCTGCAACCTATTGCGCAAGTGGCTGTGGAGGCGCGGAAGACCGCGATTTCCGTCCAGAAAAGAAAAGCAGTCCTGCCAGATTGCCGTTCTTCTGGAACGATCGGCGCTGCGCTGAAAATTCGCGCTCTCGTAAAAGGGAGCTTTAGCCGGAGCAATTTGCGGAGTTTGCCGTCAAGTCCTGCTATCTTTGAAGCCTGCCTGGTGTCAGTCAAGAGTCGATGCAAAGAAAATTGCAATATTGAGCCTCAAGTCGAGGTCAGGTCACAATCTTCCATCGAGTAATCGGTCAGCATTTCGGTTTCGCTAGACAATGAATCGGTTCGTATGTTGCGGTTCGTTGTGAACTTGTGCGGGCTTCTGCGTCTTTTGTTGGTCTTCACTCGGTGGTCTCGTGAGGAGTTGCCCTCGGAATACGTCGTGGTAAAACCGATGTTTTCGACGGCGCTTCTTGTTACCTCCGGCCCAGTCATATTGAAGGTTAAAAGTCGCGATCGCGCTGAGCGTTTGTGGCAAAGTTCGTTTTTTTGCTAATGGGGCCCATAAATGTCTCAAGTCTCTCGACGCGCACTATTTGACGAATTCGCCTCCCTGTTGGCAGATGGAGTCGAATCACGTCGGGCTACTTTTCCCATTCAAGTAATTAACCACCAACTCGTTGGTTGAGTTGCTTGGTTTTTGTTAGATTGAGGGCCCAGAAGCGCACATATGGAGGAGAGCTGGGCCAAATATCCGCCCGACTCCGAGCGGACTTCTCGCCGACCCCAGCGCGCTGAGCCTAATAAGGGCATGCGCTAAATAGGGGTCGCATAGTCAAAGGGGTTTTAGAGACCGCCCTTCGGGCGCTAGTTAGATATATATATTATAGATTATGAATATTCATATTAATTTATTCATTAATAGTTTAATATATATTCTTATCAAAAGTATTATCTTAAATTACTCTATATAAGATATCTAGAACTATAAATACCCTTAAGCTATATAGATATAATAACTAGATACTCCAGATTGAAATTCTATACGTAAAAGCTACTAAGCTAGAGCTATAGGGTAGTATTACTCTTATAATATTATTCTAAATATAGATAGTATACTCTAGTATACTCTAAAGTAATGATATCATTACGTAGCGCGCTAGAGCTATCACTACTCTATTAAAGCTTAATAATAAGCAATTTCAAGCTTATTAAGTAAGCTATATCTTTAGAACAGAATACTATAAGATATATATAAAATAATAGTATATACTTTAGAATTAGACTTTAGAAAAGTCTATAAGGACTTACTTAATTTATATTATCCTATAAATAAGAATATTAACAACTAGGTTTATAAGCTTTATGAGAGTATTAGGATTAATAATACGAAATGAAGAGCTATAATAGAAAGTAATTATATTATAGTTTGTTACGGGCTATGCCCCATTGCTACGGGCTACGCCACGGTCGCATCAGTGGGCGGACACATCCCGTACTTAAGTGCAGCCAAGCAACAAGTGGATGACTTGTTGTTACGTACCTTTTGTGTGCATTTGGCCCAATTGGTAGTGCCGCTGCGCGCGCGCGCATGCACTGAAGGCTGAGATGCTATTGGCTGCAGCACTACGCCCCTTTGTGGGGCCCGCCCTTCACATAGTTTTAAGCTTCTTAAGTAGAAGAAGATATTTTCTAAGTATAAGAGAGAGAATTAGCTTTTAACGTAGGAAAGACTAATTACTAAAGTATAAGTAAGTAAACTCCCTTAGGCTAAAACGCTCGAATAATAGTTAATAGAGCTTATAATAATACTCATTCATAATTCTGTAGATATATAGATCTTCATGCAGTAAATAGTTATGAAATAGTCCACTTGAAATAACCTGTTATTAGTAGCGTAGAATTTTTCTTCTCTGTTAATAACTACATATAATCTTTCTCTTATAAATATATTACAAATATAAAGGAGGCTATAAATACCCTCTAGAAATACTACTACCTCAACGGAGGCTAGGACGTATAGTAGTTCTTTAAGATTTGATAGACTTCATAAATAAATAATATGTAGGCTATAGCTCCTATAACTTATATTTATACGTAAAGTTAGAACGCTACTCTTAAAATAAGCTATAGGTTTTAGAATAAATAAATAAGATTATATCTTAATAATAATAAAAGCATTAGAACTATAAAAAAGACAGGCTACCCTATTGGAAATTAATTACTATTACAAATATACGGGTATTAGGTTTAATACTATAGTTATAATATATTTATTAGTAGCTACTTTATATGGTTTAACTATAACCTAAGCCCTATACAATACTATTTTACTAACTATATCCTCGAATATCAATATTAAATATAATATATATACTCCAATATAATATTAATCTTAGTAGTAAAACAAATACACGCAATATAGCTTGAAAACGCAGGAATAATTAAGATAGGCTCCATAGATGCGGATAGTAGTTTGCAGATCTAATCAGAATGAATCAAGAGAATAAGGCTTAAAGTCGAAGAGAAAATCGCAAATAATTATATATAGGATTATTAAGGTATCTCTGTGCTTGACCAGAACATAAAGGTATATAATAATAATGAGTGACGATCCTTCCTACCTCTGCATTATAGCCCTCCTGTATTTAGACCCCCTTTATTAGTAGGCCCGCTAAACTTCTGACTGCGTAGCTATATCATCCTGTTCCATTCCAATAAGCTTATACTTTATTATCATATTCTATGTATGCATATCTATTGTCTAATAGGCAGCTCTAGTTTCACTAGTAGCTATTAAGCGCTTGTTATGAATATAGTCTAGTACTTATTCTTTAAGTAGTATAGTAGGAACTTTACTTAGGCTAATTAATTATAGCGAAGAGGATGGGGCATAAAAGTAGATCCACAATTGCAGCACTTCAATTGCAACATACATACTATAACACACCCCCCAGTTTCATTTTAAATAGGTAGGTCGGAACTACAACACTTTTTAGACCTTTTAATTGAATATATTTCGCTAGATTCTAGGTAGTTAAGCCGCCTCCTGTGGGATTCAAACCCTGGGTAGGGGTCGTAGGCCCGCAATTATATAAACTCAAACCATTCTAGCATATAGTTAGGGTAGCATAGATCTAGGCTTATAACTGTGGCGAATAGGATAAGGCATAAAAGTGAATCCACAATTGCAGCACTGCAATTGCGACTTATATACTATAATATCAATATTTAGGAACCTATTAGTAATATATCTCTTCTAGTTTATAAAGATATAAATAATCTAAGCTTTATAAGTAATTATTTCATAAGCTTATATCCTATTATATATTATATTATTGAAGGTGTCAAAGTGAGAGAAGGTTACTTATAAACCTACTATAGAGTATAGTATCTAATAGCTATATTTATATAGTAGTACTTCCTTAGCTATTTACCTGAATACTAACTATACTATCTTAGGTTACGTAATCGATGGATAACGTGATCGATAGCTCAAAAGGGTAATAGTATATATAAAAACTTACTATTAAAGTCTCTAGTCTTACAGTAAGCAAGAGTATCTCGGGGAGTAGCAATTCTTTTATACTTAGGGCTTAGGTTCTAGAACCTTCTAGGCCGCGTAAGCTGCTTGCGTAAGCCGCCCCACTTGTTTCCTATCTAAGCTTGCCATTATATCATAGCATACCCTTAACCTAAGTTAGGTTTGAGCTTATTCTAGGGAGCAGATGCTAGCATTTTCAATAACCTTCTAGAGGCTTCTTCATATAGTACATTCAGTACTAATAACACTGTAATATACTGTGGTCTATTTTTAGCCTCTATTATATAGTCCTTATAGTATTATTACATATAGCCCTTACATTATTAATAATATCTCTTATATACTATACTCTTTAATAGATATCTAGTAAGTACTAGCTAAGAAAAAGTTACTAGGGGCTACTCCTATAAGTAACTGAAATTGATTGATATTATTCATGATATATATTAATACTCTAAAACTTAGAATCAATAAGCTAAAGACATTATATACGCTCTATTATATATAACATATAAACTTTAGAATATCTCTATATTAGTTACTATTTCTCTATACTTTATTATTTAGCTTGAGTTTAAGTATAATTTATGAGCTTTTTAGTATTATCAATATGCTCTTCAAAGAAGTGATAGAAGATTCTGCTCTATATAATATATTCTAGATATAGCTCTTTAAATATAAACCAATATTTAGCTAAAGAGTAATAAATTCAGTAGGCTAAGTAGAGCCCCTTCTTCTATATTAGCTATATTATTATAATAACCTATATATATTTTCCAGAAGTCATAGAAATAATAGCTCACTTTCTTCTCAAAAATAATATATATTTAAGTTATATTCGTTACGCACCTACTCTTTACTTATAAGGTATAATTTCGATACTTTTATTGAGCTTTTAAACCCATTTATAAGTATTTGTATTAGTAATATAATAGAGTTTTAAAAAGTCTGAGTAGATATTTAAATAAGTCTAAATTTCAAGTATAAAGGTTAACTTCTTATATACTTAATAGTATCTAATTTAGAAGATATAGTTTACTTATTAAATTTAAAAGAGCTTATAGTCTAGGCTTAAGGGGTTAATAATAGATATAGTATATAAGTTAATAGTATTATCTAAATATTGTATCATAGCTATTGTACTCATATATTCTTTACTAGAGTAGATTGGAATATCTAGAATAATTAACTTTAAAGGTTACTTTCAATATAGCTTTAGAATGTGTCATTACTATCAAGAGTTATAATAGTTAAGTTAGTACTTTATTAAAGATTTAAGCTAGATCTCTTTATATATAAGAGAGTAATCTAGAGGATTTAGTTACTATAACTATATAGTTAAATAGTAGTTATAGTAGTAAAGAGTATTTTAAAGTAGTACTTATAGTAACAGTATATATTAAACTATACGTTAATAAATTAGTATAAGTATCTTAAATACATATTATATATATAAATCTAAGTAGCGCTAGAAGAGTAGTCTTTATAACCCCTTTTACTTTATAGACCCTTATTTAGCACGCGCCCTTATTAAGCTAGTATATTAGGGCTAGCGAGAACTCTACTTAGAGTTAGGTAGATATTTAGCTTCAGTCTCCTCTCTATATATACTCCTAAGCTCTTAATTTCAACATTAGTAAGGCTTATTATTAGCTAGTTAGCATATAGATAATCTTTTATTAGGGGCTATACCCCTATATTTCTTCTCTAGATTAATAGCTAATAGACGTAATATAACGTATTATGTATAAATAATACAATTATACTATAGGGTCTTTGATTATAAGTTCAATCTAGATTTATCTTTATTGATAATATACTTAAGATAAGAACGAGGTATTATTTAATTTAAGAGAGGTTTTAGAACATTAAAATAGCTTATATCAGAATAGGCTAATAGCTATCCTAGAGAATAACTAGTAAACTATATTAATTATTGTCCTTACGTACTGGGATGGGACAGGATGGCTTGGCTGTTCAGTCAGCGGGCCCACTGTCAATGGGGTCTAAAAGCGGAAGACTGCGATGCGGGGAGGGGAGGAGCAAGGGCACGTTTTTTTCATCATCATCATGACCATCGTCCATAGCCTTTTTAGCCTCAAGAAGCTCATACCTTAATAATCCTACATACAATTACCTGCAATATCTCTTCCATTTCAAGCACAATTCTTCCCATTCTTTCTGATTAGATCTGCGAATCGCTACGCGCATCTTTTCAGCCTACTTTTATTATTCCTATCCTTTCGCGGGTAGTGTTGTGTTGTTTGCTATCTTTGCAGTCCCCACCGGGCTCCTGCTCTTCCCAGTACTATTAGTCTTCAATAACTTAGAGTATAAGTAATATAATAATATCTTATAAAGAATAGTTACTTCTACAAAATCACTTTCTTAAGTATATATAGTAACTTATTTTATAAGTTTATTTATCTAATTATTAAATAGTGTATATTAATAGCTTAATAAAGCCTTAGGAGACCTAGTGGTTGGCTATATTCCTCTAAAAGTAAGTACTCAAGATTAAGATACTTCAAGTTTAGTATATAGGTTATAATAGCTTAGCTTTACTACTAGCTTAATATAGATATAAGTTCTTTACTTAGAGTAGAATTAATAAGATTACCTCTACTTCTTTACTATATCTTAAGCCTACTTACTACTATCTAGTAGTATAATACTTTTATTGTTATAATTAATAACGTTATTACTGCACTACTATAGCGATACTAACTAGCACGTTATATAACTTCTTATACTGAAGTCCCTATATTTATTATTATATCTTCTACGACTTTCATTCTATCTAAAAATAGTAATAATATACATAAGTATATTTAAAGACTGTCAAAGGCTGGGCTGCGCCCGGCTCTATGCTACTAGGGCTGCGCGACTTTGGGTAGTAAGGGCTATTCTAGCTAAGCGAGATAGCTGCAGACTAATTATTCTAGATTTATATTTAGTGGAATATTAATATAATGACGTAATAAGAAGTAACTTAAATAGTGATATTTTACTTAGAAACGCATATAACTACTTATTATAATTACTTAATATATAATAAGGAACGACTTCTTGTTACTATATATTGAGCGATATAGGATATAAAGCTATATTATATTTATAAGTTTAAAGTCTTAAAAGATTATAAGAGCTTAGAGTGTTTTATGAAGAAGTAAAGGTTAATAGAGTAATAGAATTACTAGATAGATAAGCTATTAAGAGATAGTTTTAAGCTAGAATACTATCGAAGAGCCTTAGCTAATATACCTAATATATTAATTCTAATATAAGTAAGATATGCTAAGTAGGTAGAATAATAATAGAGAGTAGAGCTAGGTTATCTAAGTTATATAAGTATTTATATTACTTATATAATAGGAAGAGCAGGAGCCAAAGAAAGACTGCAAAGATAGCAAATAACATAATACTACCTACAAAAGGATAGGAAGAATAAAAAGAGGCTCAAAAGATATGCGTAGCGATTTGTAGATCTAATTAGAAAGAATGGGAAGAATTGGGCTTAAAACGAAAGAGATATTGCAGAAATCATATATAGAATTATTAAGATATAAGCCTCCTGAGGCTGAGAAGACTACAAATAATAATAATCCCTAAAAAAACCATAAAGAGTTCCTCCTCCTCTCTCTACATCGTAGTTTTCTGCTTTTAGACCCCATTAAGTAGTAGGCCTATAGCTCTACTAACTAAGCAGCTAAGCTATCCTATCCTATCCTAATTATCCCCTCGAGACTTAGTATAGAACCCCTATAGGGAGTCTTAATAAATAATTAAAAGCAAAGAAAATAAAAGAAATACTACTATATAGAGTCCAATTAGTGACTTGTTTCATTGCCTCTATTGTAGTGGGCGGTCTTACTATAAACCGGGGCTATTTTTAGCTTTTCTCTTCTGCCTCAGTTTATACCTTAAAAACTATCTCTCTTTCTCTAGCTCCTCCTTATATGCTTTATTTTATTCTAAGCCCTAACATAACTAAAACTATTCTCCCGATTAAGGTAGGTATTAAAAGTTATAATAATATGCCCCCTTAGGTATATTTTTGTAATCTGATTCTATTAATATACTTATTATTGTATATAGTCCTCAAAATTATAATTATGCTTATTTAAGGCTTTAGATTAAGGCTTTAGGTTAATTAGAATAGCTTAGTAGGTTTACTAAGAAGTTTCTAGAAGGTCTTATAGGTATTAAGATAGAGTTAGAGCTCTATAAATGTTAATCTTTAATTTAGTATCTAAAGCAGTTAAGCCTACTATTAGATATTTTAGATAATAGTAAATTTAGTAACTATAGTAGTATAGATATAGGTACTAATATAGGCGCAAATAGAAGCGGACTATAATAATTAGAAGGAGGGTCCTAAGTTAGAGAAGAGATAATATTATTATTACTACTAATAGGAGGCTAACTATCTATAGGGGTAGATATAGCGTGAAGTTAGAAGAAAAAAAGTGACCTTTTAAAGTCTTCCTAGGAGATATTTATATCTCTCAGTACTAACCTACTTTTAATAAGTAGATTACAAAATTCTAAAGTAATAGCAGAGATATACTAATTAACTAATAGGATATTAGACTCTAGGAAAGTAATAGGATTCCTCTAGACTATTTAATTATACTAAGGCGATAGGAAGCCTTCTTATATAAATGGTTGAGCTTACTTAATTTATTGAAGCTTATGAAAAATAAAGCTATTTTATTATTATATAAAGTTAATAATGTGTTAGCTTATTAATAGGATTTAAAGTAACTAATTAGGGGCTCTTAATGCCTTATATTACTCTTTAAGGTTATTCATAGTATCCACAAACCTCTAGTTGCTTTATAAATCCTATACTAGATCCTAGTAGTAGCTACAGGCCTATACTTAGTTGATATAATTAATACCTAACATATATTCCTATAATTAAGGAATAACATAACAACTATTATATTATAGATTTTGGTTTTTAGGTCTAGGTCCATAGCTTCTACTAAAGTCTTATTAGGGGTTTCGCCTAGCACCTAAGGTGTACTATAAGGAGGGATATAATACTTATAAGAGAAGCCTTTGATTGCTATTTATAGTAACTCTATAAGATTATAACTATCTAAATTTTATTCTAAAATTAAGATCCCTTATATATTATAAATATTAGATAAATAATTAGTATAATCTAATATAATATTCTATAACCCTTTAGTATATTATACTACTAAGGAAATTATAAACTCTTTATTACCTCTAATATACTAGGGTACTATAGAAATAGAGTTATCTTTATTTAATATAGAGTTAAATCCTAGTTTAATATATTTAAAGTTAGCTATATTATTATAGTAGTTATAGTAAACTTAATTATAAGGGCAAAGTATAAAGTAAGGTAATATTAATAGGTTTATAGACCTAGGTATACTAATGTATTATATTAAGTCAATTAGTTACTATTATTTATTTATTCTCAAAACCTACATAACTATATCTCTTATTCTAGCGTTTTAAGTCGTATTAAACTCTATGAATAGCCTTATCTCTTTAGTTTGTGTGGCATTATCTAGTTATTAGGTTTATAAATCTACTTTACTAGGGCTAGGAGAGGTAATATTTATATTATTAGGCGTAAGGGGATTTTAATCTTCAAAGTAATAATTATATTCTTTCTCTTACTTTAATTACATTTTTAAGCCCTTTTCTTTAAGGATACTATCCTCGAGTTTAGAAGCTATATCTTAGTTAAGTCTATCTATTTTAATTAATATCTAGTATCTAGGAGTTAGTTGTTTTATTAATAAAAGTTACTAATAACTTGTTAACCTAATTAATCTTTCTTACTATCAGTAGTCCTTTTATTAGTACTGAAATTAATACTGAACTCCTAGCCTATAAGAATATTCTAAGCTAGTTAATAAGATATAAGCCTAATATTTATATTAGAGGGTCTATATATATATAGTTAGTATGAGGCCTAGTAATTATATAAAGACTTCTGAAGTATTCTCTTTAGCCTTATAAGAAGCGTATTATAATAAAGACTATTAACTATAATCTATCCTCCGCTCCTCCCCTTAACTACTATATATTATTAAACTAGCTCTTTTTATCTTTTAAGTTAATTAATAGACCTAAAAAGATTACTACCCTCCTAGTAGTAGTAGCTAGGTAGATGTATAGGATATCTACTATTTCTAACTGTAGTTCTACCTCCACATTATCTCAAAAGTCTCTGTTATTAAAGTCTTTCTCTATACCTCTAATCATCTAATATTAAACTAGCTAACTATGTTTAACTTATTTAAATGTGTAGCAAATAACTATAGTAATATCGTTAGGTTATATTAGAGCCTCATCCTCTAAAGTACCAATAGTATTAAATATTTTAGCTATAATATACTATATTTGGATAGGATGTACCTACCTATATAATGCTTTTAAAGTACTAAACTAGTGCTTAATAAGTATATATCTTATTATAAGGTTAAAAGGTTATATCTAGCCAATAATCAATTCTTTAAGAGGTAGAGGTATACTATAATAAATTATTAGCAGCTAATATCTTATAGCTCTACCTAATCTAACGCCTAGAATATCTCTAATTATGTCTGCTTATATCCAAAATCAGCTTCTATTAGGTAAAGTAGGCATAAGATAAGTTAATTATCTAATATCAAGCAAAGAAAGGTTTGAGGCCTAAAGCTGCTAAATGCTAGTATCTAGCCTCTCGTTATTATAAAAGATGATCTCTCCTATTATGAAATACTATGTCCAAACTATAGGAAAGATAGGGATAACTAATTCGCAAACCTAATATACGAAGGTACAATCAAATAAATTAAAGGAAGAGATTTAAAAGGGTACAGTTAAAAGTTAGGTATTTTTAGTAAGGGGGGGGGGCTTATAATATATTATGATATAGTATAGTAAATATGATAAAGAAAAAGAGATAGAGAGAGCTAAAGGAGTTAAAGGTATAGTTTTATATCTATAAATAAGCTAAATACCTAATATAAGCAAGTTAATAAGGTATAAATAGAAAGAATAATTCACTCCTCCCTTACCTCTATCTAATAGAAGTAAAGTAAATATAGGATGAAAAAGCCTATTAGTGAATTAGTATAGCCTCTAGGTAGTAAGAACAAAGAAAGAGGTATTGCTTAATAGCTACTACTATAGTAATAAATAGTTATAAAACTAGATAAATAACTTCCTCTTCTTCCTAAATACTTTATCTCCTTCTATATCTACTACCTCTTATCTTCTTTAACTTTAGCTAAATACCTTAATTATATCCTACTTAGGTCTATAAATTACCTCTTCTATTATATCTAACTATAACTTCCTTATCTCTAGCATTAGAAATACTAATTAGCCTCGCCCTTAGTATCTCCTAGTAAAAGCCACGCTCTAGGTTCTCAGCTCTAATATCCCAATACCTTAGATAAAGCAAAGTAATATGCCCCTTTTTATTTAATATACTAACAATTAGCTTTCCTTTTCTTCTCTCTCTCTTACTTATTAACTAATAGTTTTAGCCTTATAGGTAATTATAAGCCTCACTTAGCTTCAGCTTAACCTTTCTAGTAATAAGTACTCTAAGGTAGCTTTTACATTATAAGTCTTCTCTAATAAATCCACTAATATTATAAGATTAGCTTTCTGGAAAGCTTATCTCAGCAAGTAGGATTTCAAACAAATATTCAAGGCCACTGAGGGTACTAGAAGTTTTTATTATTAAGCTTTTATCTACATATCTACTACCTTTATCTCTAGTTTCTAATAAGCAAAAGCCTTTTAATAAGTAGTAGCTACCTATATCTTATTTATTTAATCTCAGAGTAGTTATAATAGTATACCTTATATCTATTATAAGGAGCAAGCCTATACTTATCACTATACAAAAAGTGCGCAGTCACTATTACATACTAGAACATACAGTTACTACCACATAGTATACTACTACTATTACATAGTATCTACTATCTATAAATAAGACTAGTAGCATAGAACAGAATAATATAAAACCTTTACTCCTTTGATACTAAAACCTATTTTTTATTATTTCACTATATATTGTTCCTATTCACTATTATTTATTAAACGTCTTATTACCCCCTCAGTACTACCACAAATATATTGAGAAGATGCTAATATATAGTAGCATAACTACTAGATTTTCTTTTTTTAGATCCTCGACCTCATTAAGTCCCTCCACCCCACGCTCACTTTATAATAGGAGCCTATAAGAGGCATATGAAACGTCTATATTAAGATAAGGGCTTAGGTTTAGGCTTAAGCTCCGAGGACTCCATCACAATAGACCAGCAGAAGTCTACTACTAGGTTAGTTTCCCTCTCACCCCATTTCATAGAGGCTTAATAAAATAATACCTACCGCATTACAGTCTTTATAAATCGCTACAAATATAACCCAGTAGTTCATAGCCTTAGCTAGGCTTTCCTATATAATATAGTAGTATTAGGCAATCTCTATTAAGATATAGACTAAACGCTTTATATCCCATAAGCTTCCCGCAATATTAGCTAGCTTAATAAGCTACTTAATAAGCTACTTAATATTGATAGTTAGAATATTAATACCTACTTGCTGAGGGAGACTATTAGTAGTATAATAAGAGTTCTTCTTTACTATTATAAATATAATACCCTCTATAGCTCTTTTAGTAATCTTAGCCCTAAAGAGATCCAACTTCGCAATACTAAACAGCTCACCTTTATAACCGCTCTGCGGCTAAGCACTCCCCCTCTACTAAAGCAGCCTCCTCAAGAACCTAGAGCGCTAATAAAAGCAGAGACTCAAGCACCTCTTAGGGTATTATTAAAACCCCTAACTATATATTAGGTTACTACCCTATTAATATATCCTACTTACTCCTTATATTCCCTACTAGATACTACTTATATTAATCCCACTAGGAAAATTACTATTTTACCAGCGGCTCTAGATATTACTTATATTAATCCCACTAAAATAGTTGCTACTATACTAGCCCCTCTAATTAGTACCCACACTAGCCCCACTAGAAATACTATTGTTCTAATAGTTTCCCTGGGCCTAAAAGTAATAAGATAACGCACTACCCCACTAAGCTACTTATAATAAGGTTCCCCTAGCTATAGCTTGCTAGCTACTAGAGTTCCTGAGTAACCCCCCTATAGCCTACTACCTTAATATACCTATAGAGAGAATAATACCTTCTAGAACCCAATATAGTCTCTTCTCAGATATTCTTACCCCAGCAGTCACATAGGGTTTCACTACCCAGGCGTAGCTAGCCCTAGCACTATTCCCACCCCAGATATTATAAAACTATAAAGTGTTCTAGCCTAACACCCCCACTTTAAGGTATAGCAAGAAGCTAGTTTTGCATAACCACAAAGTCATATACTACTATAAAGTAGATATCTAGCTCTGCCACCTATAAGCTCTAGCTAAATATCCCCACTACTATATAGCTATTACTACCTAGTAAGAGACTCTCCTCTAAAGCTCTACCCTCTCCTAGTAGGTTTATATCCTTATAGATATACAGGAGTAATACTACTAATTAAATAAGTTACCTATATTATGTAATGCTATCCAACAGAAGTTCGCCCCCACTATAGTAGAAGCCTAAACTTAGCTTTAGGAGAATTAATTTACTCTCAAGTAGATTAATAGCAAAAACAATATCCACTAATACGCACATAAAGTCTTCAAGCATACTAGAGCATAGAGATCTATCACCCCCCACTAGCTACTTATAGTCTTTTATTAATCCCTTAATCCAGAACTCTAACAATTTCTCCACAAGCCCAGAACAACAAATATAATAAACATATATGTCTCGCTCGCAAATAAGAAACGCCACACTATCTAGTATACTTACACTCCTTTCTCATCCAGCCCAAGAGCCTACTACACCCTCTAATTAGCTATACCAGATGACCCTAACTATTAGGGTTATTCATTCTCCAACTAGGATCCCCGGCAACAAAACCATTAGTATTACTAATCCAGACATCATAGAGAATTCCAGCTAAACCTCACTAATAATCAACACACCCCACATCAAGCTAATAAGCCAGCAAACAACTAAGCCCCCCCAGGGCAGCTACCACAACACTCAAAGGCCTTAAGAACATCCTCAATAATTTAACTACTTATAACAAATAGCTCAATACTATTATAGTAATTAAGGCCACTAGATCTTTAAAAATACTAACCCTAAGACTATTATTAACTGCCTTATTAATAGTAGATATAAGCTTATTAATATCTATAAATAACCTAACCTATCTAACTTATATTAGCTATAAGTAGAATAGATAGGTAATTATAGCTCTAACCTAGTAACGCTTTCCTCCCCTAGGGAGGAGACTGACTACTAGCTTACATAGAATAATCTTATTTATAACTCTAGTAATATATTAGCTTTAGATACTAAGCACCCCCTTTTTATAAGCCTTACTACTAATACTACTACACCTACTACTAACTATACTACTAATTTCACTTTAGAAGCTAGTTAAGTTATTAATACCTCCCCGAAACCGCAAAAGAGTACTTACCTCTATAAGCAGACCTATCTCCACTTCTATATATCTACCTAGGTTAAGAGGCCCACAGAGGAAGTTTATATTAATACTAACGCTTCTATTACCCTTATTAACTAATAGTAAATAGATCGCTTTATCAATAAGGCCCACTTATACCTAGTGAACCCCCGCTATATAGTAACTATACACTCATCCTTCGAGGTTAGAGAAAAAGCTACTTTCAATTTCTACCTCCCAGGCACGCTCAGTAGCACGCCTATCCAAGCTCACATTATCATTACTACAGGAGTTATTAACTCACTCAGCATAAACCTACTCTTAGGTATACCCTTTTATAAAAACTACAAGTTACTTATTAACTTCAATAAAGAGATTATAAAGTTCCACTCTATATATAGCATAGCTACTAATATAACCTATGAGAGTATTCTCCCTATTATTAGGATAGTTAACCTCATATAAGCTACTATAATCTCTCTCTATAATTCCATCTTTATTATAGTTTGCTATACTAACCTCCCAGCTTCCCCAGCAGCTAGTAGCTAAAACTAACTATAGCGTTTCTATTCCCAGATCCCTTCTATAGTTAATAGTATTATTACCCTAGATACCCTAAAGCTAGTTCTTTTATAAAGCCCTTTAACTAAGCCGCTTAGTATTCCCAAAGGGATAAGAGTTAGTACTTTAACCCGCTTTAATAATACTAATACTGCTAACCATTAACTAGGCTAATATCAATACTCTTTTCCTAAGATATCCTAATACCCTACCTATTATAATAGAGGAAGCCGTCTATACTATAGTATCTAGTAATACTCTTACTATAAATCCCAGCCCTATAGAAGTCCCCTCCTACAATATCTCCTAGCCCAATAATATCCTAATAATTAAGTTAGCAACTAATATTAAGATCTATACTAATAAACCTACTTTTATAGCCCGCCTAAAGGTAGTTTTTAACTGCTACAATTTCTTTAATAATTGTAATATCATCCTAATACCTAATAAAGAAGGCACATATATTAACTTTATTAACAGTTAGCAAAGCTAGATCAAAGCCTCTCACCCCTTTCCACTAGGGATAGAAGACGCTAAGCTCGCCTATAGTAAGCTTAATAGCCTCTACTCTAAAAGTAAGATATCCTTTGCTATTAGATCGGTTCTTATTATATACCCCTTATTTATTATATAGCGCATGGTAAATAGAGTAAGGAAAAGCTATCTAATAGTTAACTTTTACTTATTAAATAGAGTTACTCTCCCTAATATATACCCTCTCCTAGACTAGAATAATATCCTCAACTACCTATAAAATAAGAGCTAGGTTATAGTACTTAATGCTACTAGAAATATTTACTGGCTTCTGGTATATTCCAAATACTGCAACTAGATAGCTATAATTTTCCCACATAGCGTCAAGATATCTAACATGATTTTAATAGGGTTTAAGAACTCCTCTATATATACTTAATACTTTATAAATAACTTATTCTTCAACTACTAAGATATTATTTAAGCCTATATTAATAATATTATAATCTTTAGTAATACTACTAAAGACTACCTCTAGTATTTTAAGATTATACTTAAGCTCCTTGAAATAGCTACCTCTATATCTCTACAGAGAAGTTATTTACTAGCTTTATCTCTATAAGGCTCCTTAGCTACATAATTAATACTACTAGAGTCTCACGCACTAGTAACTGTATTAAGGCTTTTTAGTAGGTTACTTTCCCTAATAACCTTTATAACCTCAAGAGATATCTCAGGATAGCAGGATAGCTATACTATAATATACTATAGTTTGATATTATTATAGCACCCCTCACCTGCTATAAAATAGTTCTTTCTACCCTCCTCTATACTAAAGATAAGCTACTATAAAGAGTTGTTAAATAGATATATACTTATTACCTCACTAAAGTTACCTTCAAATCTATAGAAGAGGAGATTAAGTCCTAGACCGCCCTATAAGGAGAACCTCTATAGTTAAGTCGCCTAATATTACTATAATCCTACGAAGGAGCTCTTTATTAAGCTAGATGTATATAAAGGAGGATTTAGAGTTATAGTCTTCTAGTTAGAGAATAAACTCCCTAATACTAAGATTAACCTTACTATACTTAAAACCTCTAATATTCAGCCTATTCTATTCCTCTCCAGGGTAACCACACCTACTAAATAGCAACTTTAGGCTATAGAAGTAGAGGTTACTAGCATAGTATAAGCTATTTAGAAGCTCTATAAGCTAGTTTAGCCTACTGCCAACCTATTAATATCCTTACTAACTATACTACTACCTATAGTATCCTCACCTATACCTCACTATATACGCTTAACCTTATAAAAATAAACCCAAAGCTTATTAATATAGCTAATTACCTCTTATAGCTTTAACTACATGTTACCTATATCCTAAGCAAACTCAATATAGTACTAGATTCTCTCTCCCAGCTCCTATTACTTTAATATTCTTGTTAAGCCTCACTAATCCCTAAAGCTAATAAACTTACTAATGTTAATAATAATATTACTTAAAAAATAACTAACTATAGTTCCTCTAACTTTATTAGGCTTACTAAGGCCTCTATACTAGGAGCCACTAGTAAGACTATTATCTACCTTAATATGGAGTTCTCCGCTTAAATTATAAATGCCTACGCTAATAACCAAAGATATAGCGCTATTCTGCGCAGCATTACTAATAACAATACTAAGCAATAGCACACTATTACGCCTCATAATACCCTTGAGGAGGAGCGCTATACTATAGCTAATAGTTATTACTCTAAATGTCTCTGGGTTTAGCTATAGATATAGTATGATAGCCTTCTTTTCTATATTAATGCTAACAATATAGAGAGGCTTTATATTCCCCAAGATATTTTTCCCAATATCCTTTAACTAGTATATAATAATAAATACTACTTTAATATTAAATATATAATTCATGAGTTAGCTAGGACTTGGTTCTATAATAAGGTAAAAGCCTATTACTTATATCTCTGCTACTACCTAAGCTATTAGGAAAATAGTATTAATTATAGCCTACCTCTAGGCACCCTTTAACCTATCCCTATAGTGCCCTACCCCTACTATACTATAATAAATAACTTTATTATAAACCTATCTCCTATCTCTTCTATAGGCACGTTTTAGGCCTTACTAGGCTACAACACGCTTAATTACCTCTTAATGTAAACGTGCAAATTCTCTAAAAAAGGGCTTTTAATCCCCAGTAATAAGCAATATACCACTTAGAATTAGGGACTTATATTTATCTAATTTTAGCTAATATATAACTAGGGTATTCTAGTGTATATGATTAGTAACTAAAACCCTAAATTTATCTCAAAGGTTTAAAAAGCTATCTTTTCTATAGTAAGAGTTAAGCTCCTCCCCTCTACTATATATTATTCTCAGACTAATAGCTAGAGCGAGCAGACTAACTAGACTATTAAGATCGCCCTATAATATTATATATAAGTAGACCTAGATACCCCCTAAGTAGATATTCTTCTCACTCTTTAGTATAACCTTAATAATGCTTTATTAACTACTATTGACTAGTCCCCAAACGAGGTTATATTAAGCTTCTGCCCATAGGCTATCCTTAAGACTATCACTAATAAATCTGCGCTAATAGAGGCTATTAAGGTCCTCTAGCGCACCTACTAGGAGGAAGCTACAAGCCTTGTTAATATAGCTAATGAAATCCGCTAGTAGCATTATAACTATTATTAAATAGATATTAAGTTTAATAATAGCAACTAGGTTTAGGTCCGACTCAGTAAGGGGTACTATCTACCTAGCTACCTAAAATATAAATAGTTAGTAACCTAAGCTAGCCTATTCTAAATTACTATAAAGGTTAATCCCACAGCTTACTAGCTTAACCTCCTAGCTACTTAGAAGATCTACCTAGTCCTTAATATCGCTTAACTCTATTAACTAGTAAAGGAATTAGACCCATTTTATTAGACACTAGCCCCACTACAACCTATTGTTATATATAGTTATAATAAGTATGAGGTAGAACGCCTTATTAACTAATATATAATACTTTTACCAAGCTTCGCCTACAAATACCCTTCTTTTACTAAAGCAGTATCATACTATACCAAGCCTTAGTAGGCTATTAAGATATTTCATCTAATAAAGCTATTATTCTCCGCGACATTAGACTTATAACCCACAAGGCTAATACGCATCTCTATATCAACTATTTACTTTACTTCTACATAACGTTTAAACTCAAGCCTAGCGCCTTCCGCCTGAACCTTACTTATAAAACCCTAACCTTTTCATCTACACTATATATATTAAAGACTTTCACTACTTCACTACTTCACTACTTCATTTATCTTTCTATACTTTATAAGCCCTCATTACTTTTTACTAACTTCCCGCTATTCTTCTCAATACTATAATATCTACTAATCGCCCCTCTAATATCCCCACTAGCGCCGCTGCCCCTTCCCAGGACGCAGCTAGCACCTTCCAACCCGAGCCAAGCCCGCTAGCCCCAACACATCTAAGCACTTCAACCCTATCTCCCCCCACCCCAGCAATAATAGCATAAATATTAACAGCCCCGCTAATAAGGACTCTAGATCAGTTGTTAGCCCCAGCATCACCCCTTTCAAGCATCCCTCTCAGCCCCATAGCTCTAAGCCTTCAGCTAAGAACAACAAGCTCCTCAACAACCCCACTAAGGAGGAAGAAGAGGATAACGAGGAGGAACTTAAGGAGGATAATAATAATAATAATAATAATAACGCACCTACTATCCCTAGTTACCCCACCACCAAGCGCCGCCCCAAGGGACCTATTACTTATGCTACTGCTAGGCTGCTATCACCCTCTTTATGTAATTCCCTAATAATACCCTTTAGGCTGAGGTCTTCTCCTTCCTCAGGGAGATCTTTAGCAAGAAGCGCACAATCGCCAATATCTCCTCCAACCCAGCAGTCCGCCGCATCTAAGGCACCTACAAACGCGCTCTAACTGCAATACTAAGCAGTCTTATATATAGCTACTTACTTCCTCCCGCGCATCTATACTCATAGTATTTATCTCCCACTATCCTAGCAGCTTGGCCGCTAAGATTACTAGCAGTCTTATTATACCTAACTACACTAACTTAATATTACTTACTATAGTTATTAGCCTCTAGAGCATCTATGTAATTAATAATACTACTTATATTACTACTAGTAAAGCTTATAAGACTACTAATTGTATTACTACTACTACTAAATATACTAATACCTAGGTTATTACTCTTAGTATTAGCTTTTATAAGAAATTTATTTCTTATATTTCTACTCTTAAGACTAATATTAAGGCCCTTAGTACTATAAGTTAGAATAGCTTTACCAACCGCCTCACTAATATTAAGAATAGCATAGTTACTAAGTAAGCCATAAGTAATAAGATTACTCAGGCTACTACTAAGGTTAATAAGGAGGTAGAAGCCCTTCGCTCTAAGGTTACTTCCCTCCACGCTCTTATTAGCAGGGTCCCTAAGATCAATTCCCCAACCCCTATCCGCATTCCCCCTTAGACCACCACACCAAGCAAGAAGCGCAAGGCCAACAATATCAGCAACATTTTTGATTAGATCGCCCATATTACATCCTTATTTCATAAAAGATAGGATATATTTACTATTGGAATAATAGCTTTTTCAATTTGGAGGCAGATATTACTATATAAATAGTACGCAATTACTATTCTATACTATAATATATAGTTACTACTATATAGCATACTACTACTATGATATAGTATCTACTATCTATACATAAGACCAGTAGTATAAGATATAATAATATAAGACTTTCACTCCTTTAATACTAAAACCTATCTTTTATTATTTCACTACATATTATTCCTATTTACTATTATTCATTAAACGTCTTATTACCCCCTCAGTACTGCCACAGGCATATTAAGAAGACGATAACAAAACTACTAGAAATCCCATAACTAGTATTTATATCTATAAACTATACTTTAAGTATATTTCTATACCTAGCACTCCTCATACTAACTACTTCTTCTATAAAGTATAGCAGAGTTATTTATTTAATAATCCAAATATTTATATAAGGTATAGGTATAGTATTATTCATAATAAGAAGAGAAGAAAGAGTAGTGAATTTAATAGCATAACGGCAATCCTATAGTCTTAAGTCCCAGCTAATACCTCTATTACCGCTATAACTAAGTTCAACTTTTTAGCTCTTTGAAATAGTCTTTACCCTAAGCAAGCTCAAGAGCATTATCCTGGAGCTAGTTTTCCTTACTCTCGCTATCCTTTGATACTTAAACCGCCCTTAGATTTCAATCTGTAGGAAATTACTTAGCACTTACGGCTTTATATGATAATATAAGGAAGGAGAATTAAATAGAGAGAAGAGGTATTTCTCCAAGCAATCCCACAGTAAATATATAATATAATATAAGAATAGGTCTATAAATGAAACTCTTAATTATATAAAACCACTATGATTTCCTCTGTAAGTCTTCCTCTTTTTATTACTTTTATATAACTTTCTACTATTATAGCTTAGTCTTGATTATAAGTAGGTTAGTATAATATAACTTTATATATCTAGAAGTAACCTATATCCTAAGTTATAGACTTAATAAGTGAACTTTCTCTATTAAGCTTAAATACCTGACTAACGATGATAATATTGGCGAACGTCTCTTGCCCTCGTCCCCAACGTTTTAGAGATATTGTCCCCGTAATCTCAAATTTTCAAAAACAAAAAAAGAATTCAAGAGACATAAGGAAATGTTAGGTTTAGGAGTATGGGTAGGTCTACAAATTCAAAGTTAAAACAAAATAAAACAATACCAAAAGACAAAAGAAATTATATTAATCTATACTTAATATTTCTATATCCATATAATACTTTTTCTTCCTTTCTAATATCTTAGGGATTTTAATAACTAGCTATTACCTTAACTTTATTACTTTAATAGCTTTCTCTAAATCTCATAAGTATTATTTTGCTTATATAACAGACTATGATAAGTTCTCTTTATTAGTATTATTATCTCTATTTATTTCTCTAGGTACTATAGGTTCTTTTTCCTCTTCCTTCTTAAGTATATTATTATAATATTCTTTACTTCCTATTATAAAAAAGACTTTTACTAAGTTTTCTTCTGAATTAGATCTATAAATATCTATCTCAGCTAGTTCTCATTATCCCTCTAGCGCCTATATGTACTTTTAAAGTGAATTCCTACTAAAGGTCTGTAAGGATATTTGGATATTGCATGCGCCGAGCGGGCGCTGAGCGGAGACCGAGCGAATGAGTTATATATGCGCATCTTAAAAGGGCCTTCCGCACGTATCTAGCGGAAGAGGCTAAGTTGTACTCTTGATACCTTAATATACCTACCTTTGCAGGCGCTATTTATCCTTCCCTGATCTAGGCCTTTAGCCACTATACTCTTATAAGGTCCTTCCTATAATCTCTTTACTAGCTAATATCGCTAAGTAGTAGGATAGTATATTAGGGGCCCGGGATAATATTTAAAAAGGTTCTTACTAATAATAGTCTAGCTTTTTAATAGATAACTTATTAAGAAAGCCTTTAATATTCAATACTAGGATAAGATCTCTAACTTCTAGTCTCTCTTCCCACATAGTTTATTCATACTTTATTGTTATAATATCTAGTAGCTTTTTTATGATAGCTTTTAATTATCTCCTCTACCTAATTATCTCCTCTACCTATTCGTAATTTGTATTAAGTTATAAGAAGGCTTACAGACGTATTTAAACCTCTTCTTCTTAAGTTATTACTAAATCCTAATTAAGAACTCTGTAAGTTTAAGTTAGTATCTCAATAGGAGTAATAGAATCAAAACTATATAAAAAATAAAAAGAGCTAAATCTAGTAAGTATATAAATACCTAATGAGTCTGCAAATAGGGCTCCAGGCAAGTATAAGCGAGGCTTAATATTCCTTCTTCCTTTAGTCTATATTAATAATATATGCATAATAGGCCTATAGCTAGACTTAATTACTCTATTAGCTCTAGGGTTATAGGCTAAAGTTAGTCTCCTTCTTATACTATAAGTCTTATTAAACTTAATGATAATATCATTATTTTTAGGTCCTCTTTCCAAAATTAACTCTCTATGTAAGCTATAGTAATAAAAAACTTCTTCCTAAAGAAACTTCGCAAAGTAGCTAATATAGCTCTTCTAAGCTATCAGGCTTTAGCTTATCCGCTCAAGAGGTCTTAAGACTTAACTAAGTTCTATTTACCTACCTTCTATATATTAAATAAAACTCTTATAAATAGTAATCCTTAAGGTAATATATACGTCCTCTTAATATCCGTTTAGTATGCTATTCTCTTTTAATAGTTTACATAGCTTTAGATAACTTACTTAACCTCATTATATATCCCAGGCTATATATAGCGATCTAAAAGTGTCTTTACTATAGATAGTACTCCTCAATAGCTACTCTCATTATAAGCTCTTATAATAAGCATTTTATATATCTCTATATTATTATTTACTCTTCTAGGGATTAGCTTTTAATTTATTAGCCTAGTAAATAATAAGCGGTCCTGAATATGATATTTTGACGTCTTTATCTTAATGATATGATATTAATTAAACTAAACTCTTAGTAGTCTTTTTTATATTATTGAATAGTATTCAATTTAACATAAATACAAAGAATAGATCTATAACGTATCTAATAAAGAGTCTAGAATCAATATTGTATTATTAATAACCTATTTAATATCTCCTGCTATAACCTCTTCTATACATTCTATATCCCTATAGCATTAAGCGTATTTAAGGAAGGAAACAGCTTTAATATCTATAACGAAGATCTGCAAATCAATCCAGGAGTTAGTTTCTCCTTCAGCCTTCTTATTATTATCATTAGAAGGTCCTCAGGGCTTTCGAGATAACCCCTCTATAGCTATATTTTAAGTCCTATGGATATATTGAACCTTGAAGTCGAATATTGAAATCTATACAATCTATTCAATCACTAAAGCTCCTAGAAAGTTAGTAGCAGCCCCATTAAGTTATGCTACTAGGGTCTAGGCATCTATTTCTAGAATAAACATTATCTATATAGATAGTTATAAACCCTCTTTAAAGCTTTCAGAACTTCCTGAAGCTCTTTTCTACTAGCATTACAAGTTAGTTTAGGTCCTAACTAGGTACTACTCTTAAAACGAGAGACTACATATTAAGAGTTAATAAATTAACTCAAAACTTCCCCCCAACCTATATTACTAGCATTAATATTAAGATAGATATTATTACTGCCTTCAGTAAAGTTATTAGAGACTAGAATAGGGACTAACATAAGCTTAGCTTTTAGTATATCTATAGTAGTCTTTTGCTTTTTGGTCTAGTTAAAGCTAACATTTTTCCTCAAAAGATTAATAAGAGGCTTAGTAATTATAGAGTAATCCCTCACCTAATATCTATAAAATATTATAATACCTAGGAAAGCCCTTATTTCTATTAAGTTAGTATAAGTAACTTATTTGCAGATCTTAGTTGTTTTTGCTTTCTCTAGACGTCATCCATTAGTGCCATAAATATAGCCGATAATTATTACTGCTTTTTAGGCTTATTACAACTTAATTATAGTTACTATATACTTTGCTAGCTCCAAATTAATAAGCATATTATCCACGTTCTTTATATATTCCTAAACGAATCTGTAAATACCTAGATGAAGCTAATCCTCCTAATTATTATACCTTAAAGTTAGCTTTTTAATTATGATATTATCTAAAAACGCTTTATAGTAGTGAGGTATAAGATTATATAGGATCCTGATTATAATCCTTCTAAACTATATAACTAAACTCGTGGCTCCTTGAGGAAGGGTATATATCTGCAGTAGGCTAATTAGTAATATAAATACTGTTATATCTCTGCTTTTCATATTGAGGGGGACTTAGTTATAACCTAAGAAACATTCTAATAGAGATAATAATTAACATATTAAAAAGTCTTCTAAAACTTCATCTGCTAAAAGTAGTAAAGCTATATCTTAAATTATAACGCTATTTAACTTTATTACTAAGTTAATTAGACTTATATTAAAGTCCTTTTTATATATAAGAAAGAAAGTATTGCGGTAGGATATATAACTTCCTTCTAGAATTCCCTTATTAAGTCTATTCTTCAAGATAGTAATAATATCTTAATTTCCTTAAAATAGGGATCCTCTTTGCCTTCTAGGCTTTATGAGGCATAATTTAGATTATCTTTGGAGGGGTAATAAAGGGGTAGATAGAGCCATAGTAATTGATTTCCCAGGCTAGAGCCTTTTCCCTTATATCCAGAATCACAGCGAGGAGCTTCTTTTTATTTAGTAGCAAATAGTTAATAGCCTTAAGTACTACTTCTAGTCAAGCTTTTATAAGTTATGATCTAGCTTTAATTATTAGATGCTTTAGTATATAGAGGCCTATAAATAGAGTATTTAGGTCTATAACTATGGAGTATTTAGCTCTTTATTATATCTTTAGCTTTTACTCTAGGTTTCTGTTTAGTGTTAAGCTATTCAATATAGTATTGTGTACTAGTAAAACCTTTTTATTCTTCATTTTATAAAGAGTATTAATATTGTCTATAGGTTAAATTATTACTTTATCTACTTTAGAAGAGTTAGAAGGGTTACTGCTAAGTAGGGTAGTATCTACGAAGGTAATAGTTTTAAGTTTGCACTAATAAAGTCCTTTATGCTTTTCTCTCTATTTCTTCTATTATCTGCCTGCTTTATAGGTTTGTATATAATTAAGGCTATAGTCTTTATATCCTCTTATATATCTAATGCTTACTATTATGTTATAGATGATATTTAGTTTGGGGGTGACTTCTTATTCAATTATAATCTCTATAGTCTTAAGAAGAATACTACTAAATTCTTAAAAAACCGTAATAACCTCTTTATTTAGTAATAGTTATTATTGTATATCTTCGGGTATATCACTGGGGTTGAGTGTTTATTATATTATTTTAATATCTTTGCGAGCTCTTATAGAATCTAGTAATATATCTAGCTCTTCTTTATCTTTAACTCTATTCTTCTTGGATTTCTCTATAAACTCTAAGCCTACTACTATCATAGATCTTTTAGTAATAGCTTCTAGTTTTTTAACTAAAGGAATGACTAAAGGGATATCTAAGGGGATATAAGGGCATGTTAGTGCGAAGATAAAATAAATTAATTTATTTTGGTAATAATGTCTAGAAAGCGGGTAGTTAAGTCTCTAGTATAAAAGGATAAAGGGATATTAATCTTGATATTCCCAGACTAAAGGACTCTAATTATCTAGTTCTATATATAGTTTAATATTATTCTGGTTTCTTAGGATAAAAAGGGCCCTAAGTATAAGATCCTTATTATAGGAGTTCTTAGGGAAATTGAAGAAGCCAATATCTTGAATTACGCTATCACTAATATAGATATTATCTATAATTGCGCCGGCAAATTAAGACCTTCATTCTTTATTAATAATCTCTCTTATACCTATATTAGTCTTAACTATACCATCTTATAAACCTAGTTATTAAATACAACTTTTATTAATAAGGTTAATAGCTAAGCTACTATTAATAATACCTCTCATTAGGAAATTCCTAGACCTATATAAAGTAATTATAATCTACTAATAAGTTATAATAAAATCGAGAACTATAATCTATCTTAGTAGTAGAAGCAGTTTAATATCCCACTCTTCTATAACAGCATTTATTTTAAAAATAGAATTAATAGTTTAAATATTAAAATCCATATACTTAGTCTATAAATACTTATTCAAAGCCTTAATAGTAGTTATAGATAATATAAGCTCCTTTATATAAGCTCTGTCCTTATTCTAGCGATTTATCTATTCTTATAATTCTTCAGTACTAGCTCCTATCTTATTAAACTAGTCTATAAGCGATATATCTACTAGGATGAAAACCTCTTAGGCCTTTAAGTTATATCTATCTTTATACTTATTGATTATGGCTTTAGTAGCGTTATAGATAGGTTTGTCCTAATTAGGCTAGTGTTTATATAGGAAGGCTTTAGGAACTATAACCTTCCTATTTAACCTCTTATATAGCTCTATAGTAAGCCTGTAGCTTATTTAAGTATTAGTGTCTTTAACTACAGGCTTATTTTCTATCTCCTCTATTTCAATAGGGACTTTGGTTTTAACTAGCTCTTTAGTAGCATCCTAAAGGGCAATATTATTATCTTTATTTTCAGATAGGTCTTTAACTCTACTACTAATATAGATAGGAGGGTCCCAAACTATCAGTAGGTTAGTTAATTATAAGTTATAGCTTTCAGATCTGTAAGTAGTACTAAAGCTCTCTAGGTAATTAATACCTATATATTGGTTAAAACCTTGTACTACTTAATGGGCTTTATACCTAGTAGGTATATCTGTAGTATTATACTTTATTTTATAAACCTCTCTTCTACCTCATTTGTGGATTCGGTCTTTCATGATATTTGAATTAATTATAGTCCAAGTATCTTAATTGTGTAAGTTAGATATCCCTTCTTCTATAGCCTGGATCCATTTAGTTTTATTTTCTGAATTTATGGCTTATTTATAGGTAGAAGGTTCTAATAGACTAGTTATATCTAGTATATATGAGGATTTGTCCTTATTATTATTACAAGCGGATAAAATCTCTTTTATTTGTGAGTAATTTCTTATAGTATAGAGTGTACTCTCTTCTTTAACCTATATATAGTCTTTTAAATCCTCAGGTGATTTATAGGGGATTTGTGTAGAAATCTCAGATTTATGTTTTTATTATTACCTTTAGTAATAGTATTATTCTTACTCGTAGTATTAGTATTATTACTAGTATTATTATTACTAGTTATGATATTATTCTCTGGATCTAGATTTGGGTTAATATCCTGGTTATTAAAACCGCTAAGTTTATGTGAATGATTTGTAATATCCTTATTGATATTATTTAGTATAGAGGATAAAAAGATATTTTCATGGATTATTATGTTTCTAACCTATATAGCTTTATATTTAGTTATATTATAGATTCTATAACTATTAGCTCTATAATTAATTAGTATAGCTTTATAAGTTCTATTATCTAGTTTCTTTAAATTAGGTTCTTGATTTCTATAATAATAAATACTACCCTCAGTTTTAATATTACTTATATTAGGTTTTGTATTGTCTTTTTTCCTATAGGCAGTTTAACTTTTAATACTTTTATGAGCAGCTCTGTTATATATATATATAGTAGTAAGAAAGGCTTCTCCCTATGGGTTGTTAAATAGGTTAGCTAATTTTAGCATTGACCTTTCTTATTGACTATAGTATGTATAATATGTTCTATATTATAGATTTATCATCAAATTTAGTATCTCTGTTAGTACTAAATTCGTTTATTTTGAATATAATAGTTTTAAATTGATTCTTATATTTAATAAATAATATATAGACTTGGAGTTTGCTTTTAGGTTTAAGTAACTTTTTAAAAGTACATTGAGTCTTTTTATTGATAAATATAATAGAATATCTATAGTTATAATACGTTCTTGGGGTTATAGGATTACAAATATTAGCTGTAACTTTATATAAATAAGGGAAAGTTTTATTTATATTTTGTCGCGTGGCGTGGGCCTTTGCACTGCTCTTCAGCACCACCAAAGGGGTATATAAACCCGCACCTTATCCGCGTTTATATCTTCATCAATACAAGCACTTTTGCTTCCTCATATCCACGCTCTGCTATTGTGACATATTTGTATATGTTTTATTTACTTGATTGGGGAATTTGCTTAATATATAGGCTTCATAAGTAAATATATCTTTTAAGGATATAGTATTCTTTATAACATTATCTTTATAAAGTTGTACTAATGCTTGTATATTTATATGGCTAAGTCTTTTATGCTATAAATAAGTATTACTTTTGTGTGGAGTGATTTGTTTTGAAGTATCCTTAGGAGTTTTAGTTATATTATCCTTTGGAGTAATACTTTGTTTTGATAAAAGTAAGGGAGAAGTTCTTATTACTTTAGTGTTGAAGTAATATAGATTATGCTTCTTCGCCCCTTTAACCAAAACCTCATTTTGAGATATATTATAAAGTAGAGGTATACTTTGCTATGTAATATAAGTAATAGCTTGTTTATTTAGTTATAATTGGCTTAGTAGGTTTATACTTAAGTTAGGTATATAACAATAGTTACTTAAAATAATACTTTTATTATTGGGAAGTTTTAGTGTAATAGTAGTAGCTGATTTATCTAGTAGTGTATTGGCTTTACTCTATTTAATATATTGATTAGTTTTATATGTTAAAGTAGAATACTTTATATTACAGATAATATGAACTGTTGTACTAGTATCTAAGTAGAATCGAATAGTATTTTTACTGTCTGTAAAACTATTTTCATTCTTCTTAACGATATCTTGTATTATATAACTTATTGTAGGTTTAGTATTTGTATAGTTATAGGAAGTAGTTATAGTTATGGTTTCAAATCCTTTTTCTTCTTCTTTTTTGTCGATGTTATTGATATTCTTTTCAGAAGGAATACTCTTAAGAAAGGCTATTTCTAACTCATTCAAAGCTTTGTTTTATATATAGAATTATATTTTTATTGATATTAAATCAATATATCTGAAAGAATAGCTAATATAAAGTAAGGAAAAAGCTTCTTTTTATTTGTTATTTTTAATATATCTTCTTCTTAATATAAGAGGGTATATTTCTTAATAAAGATTATTTCTTCTTTTTAATAAAAAAAGAAATACTTCTTTATAGAAGGCTTTTTATTTAGTAGATAAATATTCATCTAAAGAATATATTTTAGATATCCTTTTATAAAGAGGTTTCTAATTTTAATAAGTGGTACTTTTAAGACTAACGCTTTATAATTAAAGGTTTTCTTTAGAAATATCTTTTCAAAAGAGAGGTTTATTTTAAGGGAAGGATTCTAAGAAATATATTTTGAAAAAAAGAATACTTTATTTGTCTTTTCGTTTTGTATGTTTTTGGCGAAGAGCTGGACCTGAGTCTATGGGATAAGAGGTAGCGTAATACTATTTATTTAAAGGTAAAGAGGAAAAGAAAGAGTTTTCCGCTTCAGCAAGGTTATGCTAGGTTTGTGGGTAGCCACTAGGTGGGCCCTAAGAGCGGTGAATCTAGGCAGAAGCCCAGATACTTCCAACCGGGCGTAGCCCGTAACAAAACCTCTTAGTCTATTTATTCCTCTTCTATATACTCTACTACCTAAACTTTATAGTAGAGTTATTTCTTTCCTAAGTTATTACCTATCCTATCTAAGATATTACTTATAGTTATATCATCCTCACTATTCCTTATTCTTACCATATATCTACTACTAGCCTTCTGCTAGAGGTAGTTCCTCTTCAAGTAGCTAACTTTATTATACTTAAAGTAGTAGCGCTATTTCCCTGTAATTAGGCTCTTTAATTTCTTCATAGCCTATATAGACCTAATCATATATATATTATTTTTACTATTAATATATAAGGGGGCTATATAGAACTAAGCCTGATTTATAGGAGACCTTAAGTAATTAAGATCTTCCTACTTCTAATCAATACCTTAAACACCTATAATATACTAGGTATAACTAGCTAGAGTATCTCTAGTAGCTAGCCAGTTAGTAAGCTTATATAAAAAGGACCTGTATAAGAAGTTAATCTATATATTATTTACCTAATTCGCTCCTCTAGCGTATACTGATAAGTATTGAACTTATAGGAGAAAGGTAGTAAAACCCTTATTCTTCCTTACTTTAAGGTTAAATAACTAGCCTATTGCATATTATATAATATTTATGTTAAGATATAACTAATCTAGATAATATAGGGAATTATCTAAGTTATATTTACTACTAGGTCTACCTTTCTTATAGAAGATCTAAATAACCTTGGCTATAGTAATATTTAAATAGGTATAAATTAAATAAAGTATTGTATAATTACTTTTAAAGAACTATGTATTAGTAACTAATTTATTACATATTTATATACTCTATATTAAGTATTTATTATAAAGTTCTAAGGACTTTAGAGAGTTGGAAAGGGGCTTATAGTAAAAGGCTACTAGCTCTAGTATAGTAGTAGTAGCTACTAAGCTAGTAGCTACTAGCTTTAATATGGTAGCTATTTCCCTTATTACTAGTCCACTTAAGTTATTTCTAGTAGGGCAGGAGTTCATAGTTATATTTAGATACTATTCTCTATAACTTATATATATTATTCACCCCTTATTATTATATTCTATATAGGAGTTAGAACGTCCATTAAAATTCACTAGAGGCGCTATAGCTTCTAACATATTATCTATTAATCTATAACCTTCTATTATATAGTATAATTAATAAGGCGCTAGGATAATTCTTAAGCATATAAATATAAAGGGGCGAGGCGTAGGTTCATTTAATTAAAGGGTGCCTTAATTATAGAAATCTTTACTATGGAGAGAAAGTCTAATTGCGCGATATGCGCGCACTTCAGGTGAGTTTTATGCAGTTATGCGGCGGAGCTGCCGTCCTCGCTTCGCTGAGATAGCCCCTAGTGCCCGAAGTGGCGCAGCCCTAGTAGCTGGGAGCTGGACGTAGCCAAGCCCGGAATAGTATATTAAAAGCAACCTTGTAGTAGACTCCATTATCAACTTACTAATATTAATAATATTAGAATTAGGGTACCCTTAGGTAATTATTAATAAACTCTTAAAAGTAATAATACTTAAGCTACTAACTATAATAGATATGGCTAGCTTATTAAATACTTTTACTAGTTTTATTATATTCTATAGCTTATTATAAGTATTTATAGCTATATTTAAATTAGTTACTTCTAGAGCAGGTTGTAATAGCTTATAGGCATCAAGTAACGTCTAAATACTACCTTCTACGTATTAATAATTAATTTAATAAAATAGTTTCTTAGTAACATTATATACTTTAATAAGCTTTAGGTAAAATAATTAAGAAGATTACTTAATATCTATATAACATTAGCTATGATTGGATTATTGCTCCTGGAATATAGCTATAGTATTAAACCTATTATTATTATAAAGCTCTTACTTATAGTAATGTATACTTATAAAGTAGCTACCTAGAAGTTTATAGAGAAGCTAGAGTTATTATCTTAATTTGTATAAGCTATAATTACTACTATCTAGTAAGTAGTACTGAGATCTATAAATAGCTACTATATACCTATAGAGCAATTGAAATTAGAAAGATAAAGTATAATTATTAATTATAAACTATAAAACTATATAGGCCGAAAGGAAACTAGACTAATTAAACTATAAATATAAAGTAATTGAATTTATTTTACTTATAGTAATTAAGCTGAATATAGTAAGCTATAAATTGGTCAACTTCTATAATAGCCTCTTATATAAAGCTGTAGAAGATCTACTTCTAGATTAGTTATATAGTAATATATAGCTACTACTAATATTAGAAGAGAATAATATTAAAGAGTAGAAACTAGAAGCTATTCTAGCTACCTAAAAAAAGCTATAAATTAAGGTAAACGTTATAAAGTATTAGAAAAATAGGATAACTATTACTAACTAATATTAGACCTTCTACAAGAGCTCTATAATACTATTACTCTAGATAAGTAATAGTAAAACTATAAGCTAGCTAAGACAAATAGCAATAATTCTCTATACCTTATAAGTTATATAGTCTTCATTATATAGAAGCTAATAAACGAAAAGAGAATATAATAAGTTTATTAAAGGTTCAATTATAGCCTTTACTTAAGTAAAATAGCTATAGTAATATATAAAAAAGCGAATGTCAATTAGACTAATAAAGCTCTCCTAAGCTTATACTGAAGAGAAATATTAACTACTAGGACTAAAGCTTTACGTAATCTAATTATAATAAATTAATAACGATAAAATATATAGAAGAAAAGAAACTTATATTATTCAATAATAGCGGAGAATAAGCTAGCTAATATAATCTAGGAGATAAAGGCGTGCGGGGAGTAGCTACTAGGTGCAGGAGGCGTGGGAATAGGTATAGGGCATATAGGCATATTAATAGCATAAAGACTAGAGGGCGTAGGCGTAGGTGTAGCAGGCGTAAGCGTAGTAAGCGTAATTCTTTTAGCCTCCTTCTTTCCTCTCTTAGTATTGAGGAGGGACTTTCTATTATATAGTAAGCATATATAGAGAGCATAGCTAAGGCGCTACTACTAAGAGAACTAGAGTATAATAATGAGTAATATACTAGTAATAAAGAATATAAGATTATAAGCGCTATATCCTCTTGGTTAGTGATAGAGAAGTTTTTAATTGCTTTATGAATTTAGTAATTCTTATCCTCCTCTTTATTAAGCTATAATAAATTAGTATTACTTAATAGATTACATTAATCTTATAGAGTAGATATAGACTTATAGAGATAAAGCTACTTTAGCTATAGTTTTTAATGTACCTAATATAGTAAGTAATATAGATATCTATTGGGAGTTAATAAGAAGAAGTTATAATGAGTATAAAAGGTATATACTAAGGAAGGTATAACTTATAGCTAAAGAGAATAATAAGTCTATATTAATATAGTAGATACTATAGAGTAAGTAAACTACCTCCTAAATAGAACCTTTCTCTCCTCTATACTAACTAGAGAGTCTCTCAATTCATCTTAGTTATTCTTTAGATACCTTTTTTAGAGCTTAAATAACCTATTAAGTAGTTTTTAATTACGCATCTATTATTTATAAGGCTATCCCCATATCTAGTATATATCACTAACTTAATTAACTTTACTAGAGCTTACTAAACCGCAAATTAAGGCAATAATTACGCTATAAAAGTATTACTAAAAGCCTCAAATTAATGAAATAATACTATTCATCCTTGGACTACTACCTCTAGGGCGCTTCTTTATTAACCTTGCCAAGCCATTTAGTTAGATTCACCCACACCAAAACGTCTATAGCTACAATCTATAACCTATATAGAACCTCTCTACGTAGAGATTTTCTATATTTCTTATTCTTTACTTTCTTTTCCTGTTATCCCTTAATTATTTGCATCGAAATGCCTATTAAAAACACTAAATATCTAGTTCTACAACCTATTATTACGATTCTCACGTTGAAACCCCTCATTTTTATATACGATACTGCTTATAACTATTATTACTATTATTTTCTCCTAATATACCCGCTAAGAATAGTGCTAAATAAAAAATAAGAAGATTACTACTATTTACTGATATTTTAACCTCCTATTGAATAATGTGAAGACCCGCTTTATATTACGGAAAATTCCGCCTTATATTATAAGATCCTATTTCTTACTATAACTCTTTATTTTTATTTATTTCATGAGATAGCTGCCGTTTATAATATTAATAAAAGTCTTAGCTAATAATATTTACTATTATCTATTAATTATTTAGCTAAGTTAATTATTTTAGTACCCTTCTATTACTTCCTGTTACCTAATATTGATACTGACATACTCTCACCTTAAAAGCTCTTTACTTTAACCCCCATCCCCCCCTCTTTATAATATTTCAGAACTCTTTGAATACCATATCTAAATATATTATCTGTACTACCTACCCTCTCTACCTCTTAGCTATCTCCTCACGATATCTGAAATGATCCCTCAAGGATTAGTTGCACCTATACTTAATAAGTCCCCTCTACTAGGATTAGGAGGATTGAATAATCCAAAAGGCAAATAAGTAAAAGCGAAGCCTTATATTAACTATACTACCCTAATGAATGAGATTAACCCTATTACTGCTAATAGACCTTAACCTATAGCTATCCTAGCTTATAATACTAAGTGCTACTATGAGAATAATGAAACAGTACTATTAAGCTATTTTGGTAGGTTAAAACTGACTTTAAAGAATAGACCTAAGAATGATTTAATAAAGTTAACTTAATAATCTTAATGCCTTTAGAAAGACCCTCTAGAATAGAGGAGTCTATATTACTAGCTAAGTTAGTTATACTATTATAAAGGGCCTTGCTAACGTTATTTACTATATTTAGACCAAGCAAGAGATTAACGGTATCATGAAGAAGAGCTAAACACTCCGCAAGTATATTGACGACCCTAAGTTCTATAGGAAAACAACTAGTAAAACGAGGCTGTTAATAACTCCACTAGAGAATACTATAATATAGGAAATGGAGTAAAAGTAATATCTTTTACACCTATTCTTTGAAGTACTATATCTCTAAACATATATGAGATATAACAATATAAATTTCATGTTTAAGTTCTCCATTCGATTCCGCATCGAAAAGTATATAGTTTACTCCTATATAGATAGGGTAAAACCAATCTAAACATAACCTACAAATAACGTACTTTAATACGTATTATATTGAAGGTTTTATTACGCATTAGCGCATGCAGCTATGCATTAGCGTAAACCTACGCTTAGATGCATGAGATCATGGCGTAAAACTGCGCATAGGTGCATTATGCACTCTCAGGCTGCTTAAGCGTAAAAGCTTACGCTTAGACTGCTTAAGCGCATACGCACTAGCGCGCCCTAGCGTGCGCTAGCGTAACTAAGCGTATATTAAGCGCCGAAAGCGAATGCGAAGCATATTGCGAATGCGAAGTCCGGTGGAAAAGGCTGAACATATATGCCTACCTTTTCCCCCAGCTTTTTAGCCTTTTAGATACGGGTATTCACGCACAAAATATACACCTATTCATATCTAAATTTTTCTCTCTATCTGAATATCAAGTCGTTTTTTAGGATTTATATGGTTTAACTACCTATTTATCCTTCTGAATATCCTTGTACCTATTGTATCTCTTTGTTCCACTTCTTATTTCATAAGAAGACATTTCCTGTGCTAACATATAATACTACCTAATAACTAGTCACAACTAGAGTCAAATTCACGTAATAATAATCCCCCTTCTAACTCTCCTTCTAACCCCTTTGATATTAACTTATCTTTATTAATACTCTACCCTACTTTATATAAGTTCAAGGCCCCCACCTCTATTAAGTATAACGCTAATCCTCATCAACTTGCTATTCTTATGAAGATATATAGGGATGAGATAAAGTATAGTAAAGAGATATATAACCCTTTTGAAGGAAAGCTTGCTATTATTAAGGACCTATATATTAGGTTAGGTGTTGCACTAAATGAGTACAGAAGTGCCCTCTTATTTATATTTCAAAGCTCTACCCTTATCTTCTTTTATCTTAACTATAACCTCTATAAGACTATAATAGTTTTATAAATATAATTACAAAGATTAATACCTACTTTAAGACTAAAGATTATAAGCAAGCCTACCTCGCTAAGTGGCGAGGCATCTTACTAAAGCAGATTATCTACTAGAACCCCAATAAGTTAAAAACTAAAGCCCTATTAATACTTATTAATAAGCTTAATATAATTCAATAAGAGCTACTATATATTATCTTAGGTAATCAACCTATGCAAATATATATAATAGCAGCTTATTAAGGTGTGAAGGAGTGTGAGATAGTATTATATAACCTAGCTAAGATATATAATGACTTTTGCGCCTAATTATATAATGCTATTAGTACTGCATCACGAACCTAAGACCAGTTTATCACTAAGACTATAATAATAGCAACTATACCTGCTAACTAGTACTTTGTGAATTGTGAATATAATAAGGAATAGAAGTTCAGTAGGGCTAATTATAGTAGCAAAGGCTTCTATAAATAGAGGAGCTCTAGAATATCTTATAGGAAGAAGGAGAAAAAACATCTTATTTATAAGAAGTTTAATTATTAGAGCATAAAGTATGTATCGGGATATTGGGCGTATTGGCACAGGCGCAGGTGGGTCGGCAGAATAGCCCGGGCGGTGTGGTGTAATGTGGGGCATCAGCCTCCCATCTACAATACCATCGCCCTCCTGCCCACCTACCAATACGCAACTTAGACCTTTGAAAACCATCATTTTGACCCCTACCTTTTACTATGTGTATGTACGTACCAAAAGTATCACCAAGTGATACCAACAGTATACTAATACTAAATAACGTTAAGAGTATTAATATTATTGCACTAGTTAGTACTATATTAACCCCTCTCCTAAAGGTTACTAGTAATTTCTACTAGAAATTTAGGGTGCTGAGGGCCTTATAGGTTTTAGTAGTAATAATAATAATACTACGTATAACCACAATCATAAATATGCTAACAGTAATATTATAGATAAGAAGGGCTAAATTGAGGTCTATTTCGCTAGTAAAGCCACTATTATTAACAGACCTAACTAGGCTGCCTATTATGCCTTCATTTAGCAAAACCCCTTCCTACTCCTCACAATTACTATTACTACTGAGTTAGCATCTTAATTTACTCTTGAAGTGCGATATTTAACAACTAGCTTCTAAGGTATTATACCTAATACTACCGCAGCCAAATTTCTACTACTAGCTACAATTAATTCCTCGCCCTTTAGTTATAACTAATACTATTGCTAAAGTTAGATATAAACATAGCTAGTATAATGTCTATTATCTTTAATAAAAGCAATACTATTATTGGCCTTAGGTTTATTAACGTCAATACCCCTCTAGGTATAATTAGGTTTGAAGTCATGCCTACAAAGACCACATTCCTACTCAGTCTAATAGATACAAACCAACTCAGCATCAAGTATAACAGCCTAACAAATAACCTCATCTAGAGTAGCGTTAAAATCCCCGTTATTTATAAATGAGGCTATGCCTAGATAATACTAAAGAAGGAATAATGCCTTATATACTATAACCTTACTGACGCTAAGTTATGCCGAATTTATTATCACTTTAGCAACTATTAGTCCAAAGGCTTCACACTATCCTAGATAAAGCTAGCTACCCTACTAACATCAATGAGATTAAGAAGATCATAAAGCATTATAAATGCTATTAACTAAATATAATAGCGCCCGCACGGTTTAGAGTTACTTATTATAATAATAATAACTTTAACTATAAGGTTATTATTAATATCCTCTATCTATATAACTACCTAGTCCTCCACATTATTAATATAGTAACTGCTTTTAATGCTGCTTAATTCCTTTATAATATTTTAGCTAAGTTAGTATAAGATATAATAAGGGTGTTAGAACGACGCAGAGGATGCGTGTGAGCAGGCAGCTAAGAACAGCTACTAAAACCAATACAAAACAACCCCTAAACAGAGTTGTGCGCCCTTAGTACTACGCTAGCAAGGGCGACTTACTGCTAAATGGTTCTCAGAGTGAGGGAAACCTATGTAGAGCTAAGGGACTCCTAATTGGGAGTCCCCTAGGTAGTAAGATATTCCTGGGATATCGCGGAATCAGATGACATACCTTATCAAAGTGACATAACACCCTTATAATAAAATAGAATAATAAGATATAATTATAGTGAGCATATATAAAGGAAGATATCTATAGAAAAGGAAGGTAAAAGAAGCATAGGAGGAAGGACAGGAAGAAGAAAAGGAAGAAGAGTGGGGAGAAGGATAGGGAGAAGGATCTCCCTAATTAGAGCCCTATTTATAGGAGGATTAGAGTGCTAACTAAGAAGAAGAAAGCTGAAAGAAAATAAGATAGCTAATCTATTTGCTGCCTAGCTCTAATTATCCCCATTGCTATCCTAAATAGACTCCAATAATAGCAATCCATACTTCTGGGCAGTAAAGCAAAAGAGAAAGAAAAGAAAGAAAGGAAAATAGAGCCTAAGCTTTAATAAACAAAACGAAAATAGCCTAATTATCTCCTTGCGATCCTAAATAGACTCAAGGATCGCAATATACCCTGCATTCTAAAGCGCTGCCCAGCTCTAACATTATCCCTATTGCTATTCTAAATAGACTCAAAGAATAGTAATTCATACTTCTAGGTAGTAAAGCAAAAGAAAAAGAAGAATAAAGAGAAAGAAAAGAATCGTAGCTGCTAAACCTTCCTGAATAGCTTCCTCTTTTGGAAAGATAGGCCCGCTCGACCTGAAGTTAGTGCGCTATCTAATCTGCTTAGCGCTAGAGGAAGCGCAACTGAAAGGAAGTCCCTATTTAAGGGAAATCTTATTACGCTCTGCTTCTCCTCTATTACTATCTCGAATTAGCCCTATTTGCGCCTATATTTAGATTAAAATAGGCCTCGCTATATTTCTAGTAGGTATCTCTAGAGGTAGGGTAGTATTACTAAAAGTTATTAAGAAAAGAAAGATATTAAGTTTGCGCTTAAAGGTTAGGAGTATTAATAATGCCTACGTAGATCTAGTCCGCGCGGGATTAATAGTTTTCCCGAGGATTATCTAAATAGACTACAAAGGGGTGTGCGCGGGATTGTCAGTCTCGTTGAGCATTATCTAAATAGACTATAAAGGAGTCTGCGCGGGATTGTTAGTTTTCTTAAGGATTATCTAAATAAACTATAAAGAGTCTAGCTAAGGTCCTACCTCATATAGTAATTAGGAGATTAGGTGTTAAATTTACCTATAAGGCACTATGAGAATGATGTAGAGGATGTATATGAGCAGGTAGCTAAGAACAGCTACTAAAACTAATATAAAACAACCCCTGAATAGAGTTGTGCGCCCTTAGTACTATGCTAGTAAGGGCGACTTACTGCTAAATAGTTCTTAGAGTGAGGGAAACTTACATAGAGCTAATGGACTCCTAATTGGGAGTCTCCTAAGTAGTGAGATATCTCTAGGATATTGCGGAATTAGATAATATGCCTTATCAAAGTAATATAACACCCTTAGAATAAAATAGAATAATAAGATATAATTATAGTGCGTATATAAAAAGGAAGATATCTATAGAAAAAGAAGGTAAAAGAAGGGTGGGAAGAAGGATGGGGAGAAGGATCTCTCTAATTAGACCCCTATTTATAGGAGGATCAGAGTGCTAACTATGAAGAAGAAAGCTAAAAGAAAACAAGATAGCTGATCTGTTCGCTGCCCGGCTCTAGTATACTGGACTAATATATATTAAGGCCCTTATATCTAGATTACTATTAATATTAATATATAGTTTAATTTGGATAAGTTTAAGAACTCCGTTAAGTTGATAGGTATATTAGTCAAAACTATATCTATTAAGGCTTACTACTATATTAAGAAAGTTAAGAGATATTATCCTATCTTATACTATAGATATAATATTATTTATTAAGAGGACCCCTCTAAAAAAGCTGAAGTAGCTTTATAAATAGCTATTAAGGCTATTAATAATACTACTAGCTCTAATAAGTTATTCCTACTCTTCTTATCTTTAGTACCTACCTATATATTACATCTAAATTAGCTCTCTCACTAGACCTTTGCTGTCGCCCTGAAGCTATATGAAAGGCTACCGACGAGATCTAAAAGCTTTATACTAAGCAGCAAGTTAGCGAAGCCATTGCGACGCATAACGGAACTAATACCTAGCCTATTATCACCTTACTGATCCTGTCTGAGGTATGCGCGTAGTGTGAAAAGGATGGCTGGAAGGGCCCCTTCCGCCTCCTCAATATGAATAGCGAAACTTACACTATTAACCTACTGCGCGGCCTGAAGGTATTCCAGTTAACTATTATTTAACCCTACTACACTAATAATAATAATAATAATAATAATACCCTCGCGCCTAGCACTGCGACGCCCTCTGCTGATAATACCGCAGCCCCCTTAGAACCTCAACGAGGTACTTAAATACAAACGCCTACTACTACTACTACTGCTACTAATATTATTACTAACTATAAAGCTATAACTTCGTGGGTTACTACTTCATTGATAAGGTTAATATCCCTACTATATTTATAAATATAAAGGAGCGTAATAATCTCAACCTTTTAAAGAAGCTATAATCCCAGGGCATTATCACTACTATAGGTGCCCCCTTCAAAGAGTCTATAAGAAAGGAGATCAACGCCCTTATAAGCAGAGGAGTATTCAAGCTTAAAGCTTATGATAAGTATAAATATCATAATAAGCGGACCCTTAAGTCGCAAATTATTATTGAGATTAAGAGTAAAACTCCTAATCTCAATGGAAAATCATAACTTATAATTTAAGGTTATGCTAATAATAGCAAAAGGTCTATACTTACCTGGTCCCCCATGATTTAACAATGTAGCTAATAACTTATTCTTGCCCTCGCCTCTATCATTTTGAAGGGTTCACGCTTATAGGGTTTATATTCCCTGTGGCTAAGGGATATCACGCAAGCCTATGTCCAGTCGACTTCAAAGTTGAATTATCAGATCCTCGCCTACCTACCTTAATAACTATAAGCCTACTACCCTAAAGGCACTATTATAAGGGTTATTAAACCCTTATGTAGTATCGCTAAAGTAGACACCTATTAGTAGGCAATATATAGCAAGTACTATAGAGAGAATCTCTAGATAGTAAGTTTATTATTTAACTCTTATCTTCTTGTTAGTTCTGCTGAAAATACCAACTTTAGCATTATTTGTATGCAAACTGATAATACTATTAGCCTCACTAATGATAGGTTCTCCGCTTGCAAAGAGGAAGAGTTAGCTAAGGCTAAGTTTATAACGAAGGTAAAGGAGTATCTTTCTATTTAATAACCCCTAATCTTTAATAGTAGTATTATTACCCGTATGAATAATAGTAAGCTGTACATTTACCAAAAAGACTAGGGTAAGAAGCTGAAACTTATTAATACAACGAATAACTATAATATGTAGAAATGATATATCGAACAACGCGCGCGCGGCACGTATGTCGCCTCAATTTGCTACCTAGAGGCTGGTTTTAACTTATTTACTGCTTCCTAATACTAAGATTCCGCTACTAATAATATAAAGGCTCTTAACTATTATATCTAGTAATAAATAGATAACCTTAGCTATAATTTAATGTTTATACTAGTTAACTTAATAATAGCTAAGTTATTTATCTTTATTAATAGGTCTTCTATAAATAATACTAACCTATTTTTAAAGCTTAGATTTATAATTATCCTAGCTAATAAGACTACCATTAATAATACCTTTAAGATCCTTAGTAATATTATTTACTTTGGTTTAATATATTATAAGTATATAACCTGCTCTATACGTACCTCTAAGATATACAGTATAGTTACTAGTACTAATATAGCTTATGCTGTTGCTACTACCCTCTATTAACTTATGAAGAAGCTTGCGATGCCTCCTATTACTACGACTATTTATACTGACTTGTATTTGCTATATGAGTGTCTCGTTAAGTTGGGGACTACGAAGGAGAAGCGCCTTATAATCAATATTATAGCCCTTTAATAGTCCTACGAGCGATGAGAGCTTTATGAAGTATGATGGATAGATAGTAATAATAACCCCGCCGACGCCTTTACTAAGACGACCCCTAATAGCGCGCTCACGCGCTTTATTAATAATAACGAGGCTACGATATGTATGGAGAGTTGGGTTATAAGGGCTTGAAGGGGCATGATATGTATAGAGGGATGAAATGGGACTATGGAACTATGGGACTATAGGAGTATGGGATATAGGTTATATTGCCTGCTAGAGGAGATATTATGATGATGTAGGTAAATTAGATAAATAGAGGATAATAGAGGCGAATTGCGGCTACTTTAGCTACTTAGTTATATTATAAAAAAATACTACTTTAGTAAGGTGATTTAGGTATATATTAGCAGAGAGTAAAAGACTGCTACTATTAGGATATTAGGCGTATTAGCGCAGGCGCAGGTGGCTCAGTAGAATAGCTCGGGCGGTGTGGTGTAATATGGGGTATTAGCCTCCTATTTATAATACTACCGCCCTCCTGCCTACTTACCAATATGTAACTTAGACTTTTTTAATACTATTAATTTGACCCGTACCTTTTCACTGTGTACGTACGTACTGATTGTATTACTAAGTAATACTAATAGTAGTATTACTAAATCATACGTTTAAGTAGTCGAAGTATATATAGTAGGGAGAGAGCTATTAATGTACCCAGTGCTATAGGGGCTAGAAGTATTATTATTATTATTATTATTAGAGGAGGAGGAGGAGGAGGAGAAAGTAGTAAAGCTTTACTTATTAATATATAGCTTATTAGCTTTATTATAATTAAGGAAAATAATAAGGTTATAAGTATATAGCGCCTTAATAGTAGTATATTTAAAGGAAAACTTTATATCTAGTTGAGATAAAGAATAAAATAACTAGGGGGTAGAGGACTTATAGGTATAGCATTATGAGTATAGGAAAAAGATATATAAAACTATCGTATCTGTTATTAGTAATTAGATTATAAACAACAATACTATATAATAAGATAATACTTACAGTAATTAATAGGTTAATAGAGAAAGAAACAGGAAGAGATCTTAAGGAGTCGAATAGTAACCTTAATAATTATTACACTATATATAGTAGTAAGAATATAGTTACTATATATAAGCCCTCAGAGGAGGTATTATTATAGGCTAGGCTATACCTAGCTCTATACTACTAGGGCTATACTACTTTAGGCAGTAAGAGCTATTCTAGCTAAGCAAGATAGCTACTATATAACTAAATAAAACTTACCTAAAGTACGCGTATACTATACTTAGATTTTCCTTCCTGAGTATAAGTCCTTATAAGTAAGGCACCCCTTTTATTAAATTAACCAGGCTTCGCTCTTCATAAAAATAGCTCTATATTTCTATATAATATATATTTATTACAGAAATACCTTTTAAAGTATTTTCTTTAACTAGAAAATATCTAAAATAATATACATAGTAGGTATGCTGCTCTTGGGAGTAGTACTTATAGTCACGTGAATCACGTGTGTGGGCGCCCGTGGAGGTGCCACAGTGGCGCCTAGGGGAGACCTTCCTAAGGCACCTTTAGGTAAGGTAGTTACGGTTAGGAGTGTGCCGAATAGCAGACCGGGGGTGGCGAATAGCGCTCCTCGCGCGTTCCGGTCTGCATGGGTAACGTTGAATTTCATTCTCTGCTCGCGGGTATCGGCAATCATTGGTTGACGGAGAGGTGACAAGCTAAGTCCTGTAATGATCCATGTCGGTGGCACCATAACTGCGTCGGTGGCCTTGCAGAACCGATCGTTCATGGATAATAAGCCCGCTTGAGTGGGGGTTTTGCGTAGCTTACGGGTATATGGGAGACTATTCCTTGCCACTTTACCCACGGCACCGGCGCTGCTCCCTGCATTCAATGTGTCGGGGGAAAAAACCGAGGGAAAAAAAATTCTGCTGCTAGCTTTTCCTAGGGGCCCATCGAAGAGTCCGACTATGGACTGGTGCTGATGATATCCAGTCCGGCATGCTTGGCTGAGCTCATGTGAAGCTCACCTGGACTTCTAGCGATCGACTCCAGAGATGTCTACGGATACCAACTAACGTCCTCGGGTTGCAACGCTGAGACATGCAGACATTCCGCAATGAACAGACTTTCATTGGAAGTGACCAGGCCACCAGGCGTGACAGGGCCGACAGACAACATCCTCGCTCCTCCCCCACCTCGTCGCCACAGAGGGCAACATGGAGACATCGTGCGTGGGTGGCCCCTCGCCGGGCTCCTTCATCCCCTTTCACCGTGAAAGCCGCTTGATTCCGCAAAGTTTTATCCAAGGATGTGCCAAAGCATTGGCTGATCTTTTCACAATCGGGTATTAAACAGTCGGTCCATTAGCTAGGCATTTCCGTGTTGGAGGGTCCAGCCAGTACGCGGCCCTCCAACAGTTCAACCTGAGCTGTCGCCGGCGTGGCATATCCCACAACGCTAGCACGAAGCCAAACATACCTCCGATGTTTCTCGATTTTTGATTGGTACCTTGGCATCTAATCTGATCATCTGATAATGGAACAGATTGGGCGACATCGGCTTGAGGCTTGGGTTGGATTTTCACCGTCTCTTGGCAGGACCTGTTTTTAATATAGAAGGGCAGACAGAACCCACGTTTTTTGGCGATCTGGATTCACTCCCTCTCTCCTGGTTCTTCAAGCAGGGTCAACAGGCAAGCCCAGCCTTCAATAGTCCATTCCTTCTTCTCAGAGCCCTTCAATACCAACTCAACGCACCCCGTTGAGTCCAGTGGTTCCTAGTCGCACCGCGACGACAATCCCAGCAATGTCGACCACCATCGAGGCTGGGGCACAGCGCCAGGAGACCGGCTCCGACGTCGAGAAGTCCCAGCCCTACAACGACGGCGTTCAAGAGGTCACCCAGACCAAGGAAGGCTCCGACGCCGAGAGTGAGAACTTCCAGGATGGTGTTCAACGTGTCAGAGCCGTGACATCGGTTATGACTAAGAAGACCCTGATCAGCATGTTTGCTCTGTGAGTATCAGTGACATTCAAGCCGCGCCACGGCTTTCGCGATGCCAGCAACCGCTGACTTGGTGACAATAGGCTCTTGCTCATCTCATTCTGCGATGGACTCATGCAGTCAATCCAAACCAACCTCAGCGCCTTCGTCACGTCCTCCTTCCACAAGCACGGTCTCCTCTCCATCGTCAGCGTTTTCGCCACCATCCTTTCGGGTTGCTGCCAGATCCCGATTTCCAAGATCATGGACATCTGGGGCCGTACCGAGGCCTTCCTCGTCATGATGATGTGCTCCGTCATTGGTATCATGATGAAGGCTGTTTGCCAGAATATGGAGACCTACGTCGCGGGACACACCATTTACTACGTCGGTCACTTCGGCATGCTTTTCGTCATTGACATCATGCTCGCGGACATGACCTCCCTCAAGAACCGTATGATCATGTTCGGTATCAACGGAACCCCGAACGTCGTCGTCATCTTCGCCGGTCCCAAGATCGCTGACGAGTTCTACACCAACCTCAACTTCCGCTGGGCTTTCGGTGCCTTCGCCATCATCATGCTCGGCGTTTGCTTGCCTTCCGCCGGTATCATGTTCTGGAACCAGCGCAGAGCTGAGAAGGCTGGTTTGCTCCAGAAGGTCAAGTCCGACCGTACTTACTTGCAAGGCTTCCTCTACTACCTTGTGCAGTTCGATGGTGAGTGCTCTGGAAAAGTAACTACCCATGACAAATTACTAACAAAGACGCCGAACAGTCGTCGGAATCATCCTCCTCGTCGCCGCTTTCTCACTCATCATGTTGCCCTTCAGCATCGTGACCTACGCGGCCCATGGTTGGAAGTCTGCGCACATCATTGCCATGCTGGTTGTTGGTGTCGTCTGTATCCCTCTCTTCGCCTGCTGGGAGAAGTACCTCGCCCCTGTGACCTTCATTCCTTACAAGTACTTGGCCAATAGGAACATCATTGGCGCCGGCTTGCTCTACTGCCTGATGTTCCTTTCCATCTTCTGCTGGGACACTTACTACCAGTCTTACCTCCTGGTTGTTCACAAACAGAGCATCACCAACGCCGGTTACATTGTCAACTGCTTCTCCCTGGCTTCCTCTTTCTTCGGCCCCCTTTTCGGATAGTAAGTACCCAAACAATGCTATCTCGCAATTCAGTCACTGACATGAACCCCTCCAGCATCATTCGTCTGACCGGAGACTTCAAGTACACTGCCATTGCAGGTATTCCCTTCATGCTCTTGGGTACTGCTCTGCTGGTTCCCTACCGAACTCCCAGCACCAACGTTGGTGTTCTCGTCGTCCTTCAGCTCCTCAACGGTATCGGCACCGGTATATTCGCTGCTTGCGGTCAGATCGCTGTCATGTCGGCTGTCACCCACCAGGAAATTGCCGTTGCCATGGCCATCTACAGTATGTTCGGCTCCGTTGGCTCCACGGTTGGTTTCACCATTGCTGGTGGTCTGTGGAACAACATCATGCCTGCCGAGCTGGAGAAGAGACTCCCCGACTACGCTAAGAACATGACTGCCACCATCTTCGGCGACATCACCGTCCAGCAGTCCTACGCTGAGGGCGACCCCATCCGCGACGCCATCGTCGGAGCCTACGGCCGTGTTCAGCACCTCATGGTCATTTGCGGTGCTTGCTTTATTCCTCTCTGCGTTGCCTCCATCCTTATCTGGAAGCGCGTCAACCTCAAAGACCTCGAGAAGAAGGGTGGCCAGACCAAGGGTAACGTTTGGTAGATATTTTTCGTCGTATCACCCCCGCAGCATGGCTCAAGTTCTCCTTGCCATGGCTATGGGTGTTGCATTTTTATACCCCGCCAGTGAAGCAGCACCCGGCTGGTCTCTGTACCATGTGTATGCGGATCTGTTAACCGAGTGCTGTTTGCCATTTCGGTTAGACTCAGTATGTGTACTTAATCCATGATGGCCGATCCCTAAATGGGAGAACCAGACAAGTAGTATCCTTCATATACAATCCTTTAAAAAAACGACACGATCACAATTTTCAATGCGTCTTCGGACTTCGCGCCCTGTTTCGGTGAAGCTCGTGAATAAGCCTGCTGACCAACTTCCCGATATCCCGACACAGAAGCATTCGAACAGGTCGCTCAGACGATTGTTGGCTCCTTGAGACACTAGCTCACAAATCAAGAGAACGGGCTTCTGGAAGGATTCGAAAGCCAGCCATCAAAATGCGGAGTTTAGACTTGCCATATTCGGCGATTCTGTCTTTTTGTCTGTTGTAGTCCGTTTATCCGCACAGCTGATTAATTTGATCAGCGGAACGTATTGCTGCGCCCTAATGCTCGAGGCCGATTGACTCTACACCGCCAGCGAACCGAGATAGAAGCCTTTGCGGCGAATTAAGTCTCGTACTGTTACCCGTTTATCGGAGTCTTGGAATGCCGCAATGCATGGTCTTAATGTTGGGGCGGTATGCATGTTGCGATTAGTTCCCCGAAGGAGTTGACGGTGTGTACGGACTTTCCTGCATCCTAACACTGTTTGTACGGAAGGGGATAATCCACCTTGTTTGGGCAACAATGTGTACGCCGCTTTCGCAAATTGCCGATGGTTATTCAGTCTTCGTCAAGAAATTTGGACGATTTGTGTCGTCGTGCAGCTGTTAGTTGATTGTCTGATAAAAAGGTTCCGGTCTGCCAATTCAATTGCAGACTCCTGGATCTGAAACGCCTAACTTGATCATTATTAAGGGTCGCAGGTATCACTATCCCGCAGTACCATCCCGCTAGCAGGTCTGATCTTTTCTTTCATCACAATGGTCATCACCGAGAACCCGGCTATCCCTAAGGGGTCGACGTCATTGCGTCCCATGTGGCCGATCAATTTGTTCAACAGGCTACAATGTCCGTGGAACCGCCCGAAACATTAAGAAGAGCGCTTGGATCAGTTCCTATTTCGACAAAACTTACGGAAAGGGGAGGTTAGAGCTGTTATCTGTACCTGATATGACAGCCGAGAACGCTTACGACCAAGTTGCCAAGGGTAAGCATGGTCACAAGCATACAAAACGCTGCGAATCTGACCAAAACAGGTATTTCAGCTTTCATACACGTTGCTTCAGTTGTCAGCTTCGATCCTGACGCAAGCAAAGTCATCCCTTTGGCTGTCGGAAGCACCGAGGTCGCCATCAAAGCTGCATACGAGCAACAGAGTGTAAAGCGCTTTGTCCTCACCTCTTCATCTACAGCTATCTCAAGCGGGGGCCTTCAGAACGAACTGCTGGAGGGAGAAAGCCCCATCGTCACAGAGGAGACATGAAACTCCAAAGCTGTGGAGCTGGCCTGGATACCTAGTCCCTGGGGCCCTGAGCAAGGTGGGATCGTTTACTCGGCCAGCAAGACTGAGCAGGAGCGATTCATCTTGAAGTACTACCAAGAGAACTATTCGAAGCGACCCGACCTGGTTGTTAACGCTGGTAAGATTCTGAACACCCTCTCATGGTCCTCGATTGTGTTTCCTGACGCGTGCAGTTCTGCCACATATGAATCTGGGTAAAAGCCTTGACCCGGTAAACCAAGGCCACCCGTCGACATCCGGCATCGTCGCCGCCATGATGCACGGCCACCGATCGCCGCCTGAACTTGGCTATCAACCTCGTAAGTCATGGTAACTCTGTGCATGTATTCACCAGGTCGAGCAGCTAATCCGTTTCCCAAAATACTTCATCGACGTCCAAGACGACGGTCTCCTTCACGTTGCCGCAGCTGTTCTTCCTGATGTACAACAGGAGCGCATCTTTGGATTTGCGCAGCCTTTCAACTATGATCGAATTCTCGACATACTGCGAAAGCAGAACCCCGACAAAAGCTTCCATGAGAACTATGCCAGCGGGGAGTAACCTTTCGTTATCAAACCTAGAGAGCGTGCCGAAGTATTGATTCGCCGATTGGGAAAATCTGGATGGACGTCATTGGAAACAGCGTGTTGCGTAACACTGAGGACATTAGGGCAGCGGGTGCTGCTTAAGGCTTTGTCTTCGTCAGAAGAGATGGATGAGAACGATTTTGGAAACTTTCGACCACAATAAATAGATACACAGCAGCATCCAATAGGTTCAGAACATCGCCTCATTAAGTTGACAGCAGAATTGCTTATTGGACTAGCATGAGTGTGATAACTACTATCAGGAGCTAGTAGGTTTAGTTTTAAGATATAGAATTAGGTAGGCAGATATATAGGGAGGCCTAAGAGAGGTTCAACTTAATAAAGAGATATTAAATAGCTTTTGATAAGCTCTCTAGGTCTCTCTTATTAAAAGAAATAGAGAGCTAGAAATAAATATTTGAATTTATATATTTTTAAGAGATTACTTTTTGTATTTAATACTATTTCGCTTATGATATATCTATTTCTCTTATTTATTTAATAGGAATGTAAACTATTAAAGACAGTGTAATTAATAACAATAGATAAGTATATAAATCCAATACATACAAAAAGGCTCTTCAATTAAATACAATATTTATTAAACTTCTAAAACTAGAGACTAAATTAAACCTAGACATAGAACTAGAATTAGGAAATAAAATCTCCTCTATCTAATACAGAGAATAATACTAATAAATAACTAAAGAATAAATATATAAAAGGTAAATGTTGGTTTGCACACACGTAGGGTGACAGTACGCGCGCGTAGCCCTAATATATATTGTTCGTATTGAAGCTATTCTGAAGTGCGAGTATATATATAGAAGTCTAAGATATAAACTAGCTACGTGGGCAGTAGTGTTATGCTATATTGGGCCTGCGAATACAGTCACATGACGTACGCATATCCTCTATAGTAGGATCTTAATACTAAGCTATAGTAGATAGATTAAAATAAGCCTGAGGTTAGTAAATAGAAGCGATATAAACCCCTCTTTCCCTTTACTAAATATATTATTATTTCCATTTATTTGGGGGTGGCCTTTAGGTTAATAAGTTTAATTTTAAACCCTCACTCTTTCTAATAAAGATCAAAAGTAATATCTTTACCTAAAGTAATAATACTACTATTAAATATTAGTGGGGATTTATAGTTAATATACTATTTAGCCTTAGTAATAAAATTAGCCTTCTTGAGCTCTATATCCTCGTATTAGGAGACCTTTAGTACGAATAGCTTAATAATATTATTAGTTTATATATTAATAATACTAAAATAGCTATTAGTAGCAATTAAAGAGACTAATAAGCATAGGTTAAAAGACAATTTATCTATCTTAAGGTTCTTTCTATAGTAATTACTATATATAGCCTACTAATAAGTCCCAGCCTCCGCAATACTATATAATAGCTTAATAATTCTTATAATACAGTTTTTAGAGTATTTATCATAAATCTCCTTCAGTAGGTCTATAAAGGTTAATCTTTTAAGCTCTATTTATAATGAGATATATACTTATGTAATATTATAAAGCTATAATATATAGCTCTCTTTTATAAGTAATAGAGTAATAGTAAGAAGGAGTTACTAACTAGCCTACTAAATTATAGGGAACTAGGTAAAAAGATAGAGGCTTTTTTATTATTATTATAGCCCTAAATAATAAGCCTTAACCTCTTATAAAACTAATTAGTGCCCTTTTCTTTTACCTCATAAACTATATAGAACTTAAAGATATAATATTAACTATAGGCAGTAGCATTATATAGAATAATCTTAAAAACACTACGCTTCTAAAGTATAGTTATCTCCACAATCAATAAGGTTAAAAAAGGGTCTCTAAGTATCTTAATAATCCCATCTTTATATAATTATATAGCGAGGTCATAATCCATTCACTCCTTTATAGTTAAAAACATTATAATATTACTAATTCCATTAATAAGTACTTAGGCAGTAGTAGCTATAAAAATAGCTATTATAGGCATCTATTCTGCTCTTTTATTCGCTACTTATATACTTTTACATATTAGGCCCGCTAGCAATATTTCTTAGACTTATTCTTCTTTACGTAGTTAGCCTCAGCAGCGCGGGGTCGGGCCTACAAGTCTCTCTGGTAACAGCATAGCGGGACTACCATCATCCAGTCCCATCGTCCTCCCAGTATTCAGGTCCAGAGGCAGCATAGCCCCATCATGATCAGGGCGGTACCACAGGCAGACAACCATCAATCAGAATACCCAGAGCCCGCGAGATAGGGTGAGGGTACAGGTTTTACTATCAACAGCAAGAAGTCTATATAGCCCTTACTAGCCCTTCTTTTCACAGTAGACCCAGACGAGGGATAGCAGTAATAGCTAAAAGATCAGCACTATATCCAGGCTATTATAAGTAGCGAGGGCGTCTATAACCTAGCGGGAGGCCTAGTACTTCTAGAGGTCCTCCATTACTTTTTATGCAGCAGCAGCCCATCACTAGAGGTCTAGAAACGGGAGCAAATCGTTATTAATTCGGGGGTAAGCACTAAAAACAAGCAGTATAGGCACTAGGCCATTAAGCCCAGCAATATTATCAATAGCCTTAATAGCTATTTAAAGAATAGTCTCACAGTCCACATCAAATGAGTCTTTATAAAATATATATATGCCCTCTATAATATAGTATAGTATTATTTAACCTTACTAATAGAGTTATAAGCTTTAACTAGCAAATTAGTAGTAATTATTAAAAGTAACTAAAAAGCACTTTACTACTCTAATAAAGCGAAGTTAGTACTAGCATTAGTAATAACAATCTCTAGCAGCCTAAGATAAATATAGATCTAGTATTATTTAAAGGCATTAAGCATCGCATTTATAGATAAACTCTTTAGGAATTTAGCTATATTAAATATAGTTATAGTATTAATATGTAGAGTACTAAGTATTCCTTAAGGTAAATAATATTAATAACTATAGTATAGTTAAAGTTATAGTCATCCTTAATTATAGATTTAAACTAATTCAGCGCCCCTATATTAAGTTAGCAGCACTTATAAAACTTTATAAGATATTCAAGTATATATAATTCAACTTAGTATTTAGCTTACTAGAGCACTTTATAAAGTCAATAAACTAATAAATAGCTAAAATATTAGTAGAGCTATTATAATTCAGCCTCTATAATGTTATTATAGGCTAAAACCTTCTCTATCTCTAATAATAGCTATAAGTAACCCCATTTATATATAACAAGCACAATAAGGTTACTCTATTACAAGCAATTTCAAAGTTTATTAAATTATAAACCTAAATTATCTATATCTACTAGGCAAAATAAGAAGGGGGTATTCGCACATACAATATAGAAGACTAAATCCCCAAATAGCATAGAGATAGTCATAGTCCCTATTAATTTAATAGCCCCTCCTAGCCCAAACTTTACGCTCGCCTCTTTTGCTATTATAGAGTTAATTATACTACTAGGTATAACCCTCTTAAGCGCCTCAAATTAGCCCTTACCAGCTATCAAAAATCTTACCGCTCCTATATTAGGAATAATACCTTAAAAGGTTACTAAAGAGTACCTTCCTTTAGATTCAATCGATACAGGCTTAGCTAATTCTTTGAAGGGATCCAAACGCATAATAGCATAGTAAGCTACTTAATTAAGCAATAGCCTCAAGATAGTCTTTTTATCCACAACAGAGGCCAAATTGGTACTCTAGCGACTATTTAAGTCTATAAATTAGGTAAAGAATATATTATACTATTTCTCTTCAGAGTTACTATTATTAAAGCAATACCTACCCTCACTAAGCAATTAGGATATATTTTAATCTCCTCATTATTATTATTATCCGCTATTAAATTATTAATTATCCCTTCCATAGCCCCCTCATAATAGGCCAGGAACTATTAGTAAGCCGCCTTTAACTTATTAAGAGCTTGTAAGTTATTTCGCTATTATAAGTACACCTCCTCCTTCTCCTTTTATATATAGTTACTTAAATAGCATCCAGGCTCTTTATAAACATAGCATTTCATATCTTATTGCTATTGTCTTAAACCGTTTTTATTATTCCTCCATAGCTTAAGCCTTTCAGATCTATTATTTCAACCCTTGCTATTATATTTGCAGTCTATTTAGTATTATTCAGCATAATATCAGCCCTATAGTAGAGGTCAGCTATTTACAAATATAATTACATTACTAATAGCAACTTTAAGCTATTTGTAGAAGCCTTTAAAGGTCTTTAATAGATTTATAGTAGCTTATTCACACTCCTCAATCCCTTAGCAGCCTTAAAGGAGTTAACTTCATACTATCTCATCGCTTTAATAGGCTTTACTAAGCACTAGCTAAGTTAATATAAGGATATTAATTAGGAGGTCGAAAGCCTCTAATTTAGACTTCAAGGAATAATCCATTATAATTAAATAAGAGTAGTATTATTCTATATCATAAGATAGGCGTATATAGACTCTTTAGTCTCAAAACCTCTCTTACGCCTATTAATAATTTAGGTATTATTAAGATGAGGTTATAGGTAGCAAAAGCTCTTATAGTAGTGGAACGACGCAGAGGATGCGTGTGAGCAGGCAGCTAAGAACAGCTACTAAAACTAACACAAAAAAACCCCTGAATAGAGGTATGCGCCCTTAGTACTGCGCTAGTAAGGGCGACTTACTGCTAGATAGTTCTCAGAGTGAGGGAAACCTATATAGAGCTAAGGGACTCCTAATTAGGAGTCTCCTAGGTAGTGAGATCTCCCTGGGATATTACGGAATTAGGTGATATATCTTATTAAAGTGATATAATACCTTATAAATAAACTCAAGGTAGCCAGCTATCTAATTAGAAAAGAATAAGATAAAGAATAAGATAAGGATAGAGAAGTTATTTATAGGTATAATTCTGGTGTGTATTGGAAAGAGCAGGAGCCTGATGGGGACTATAAATATCACTATATAAATAGTGCGTAGTTACTGTTATGTACTGTAACGTATAGTTACTACTACGTAGCATACTGCTACTATTACGTGGCGTCTGCTATCTATAAATAAGACTAGTAGTATAGAATATAATAAAATAAGACTTTTACTCCTTTAATACTAAGACCTATCTTTTATTATTTTACTACATATTATTCCTATTTACTATTATTAATTATATTATAGAACTACAGAGTATTCTAGCCTAATGCCCCTACTTTAAGGTATAGTAAGGAGCTAGTTTTCTATAATTATAGAGTTATATACTACTATAAAGTAGATATCTAGCTCTTCTATTTATTAGTTCTTGCTAAGTATTCCCACTACTATATAGCTATTACTATCTAGTAGGAGACTCTCCTCTAAGGTTTCACTCTCTTCTAGTAGATCTATATCCTTATAGATATAGAGCAATAGTACTACTAGTTTAATAAGTTACTTGCGTTACATAACGCTATCTAATAGAAGTTTGCTCCTACTATAGTAGAAGCTTAGACTTAGCTCTAGGAGAATTAATTTACTCTTAACTAAATTAATAGTAAAAATAATTTCTACTAATATATATATAAAGTCTTTAGGTATGTAAGAGTATAGAGATCTATTACTCCCTACTAGCTACTTATAGTCTTTTATTAATCTCTTAATCTAAAACTCTAATACTTTCTCTATAAGCCTAAAATAATAAATTTAATAGATATATACAAGCTATATTAGTAGCTAAATAATCTCTCTATAACTAGATATAAATATATAATAGTAATTAGTAAATTCTAGGAAGCTCTAGACCCCTTTAAGTAAGATAGAAAGTAGCTATTTAAAAATTACTTCAAGCTTCTTAGGATTATAAGAAAGACTCTTCCCTATTATTATAATAAACTCTATATACTTTACTTTCTTAATTAAGAACTCATATTTCATAGAATTGAGGTTAAGTCTAGCTACTATTAGCCTCTAGAAGACCTCCTAAACCTTCTTCTTATAGTCCTCTTTTATTCTATTTAAGTATAGTAGTATATTATCTATATAGGCTATAACAAAGTTATTTACGAAGTCTTATAGTATACTATTAATATATATTAAAAGCTAGTAGGGGCGCTAGTTAGACTAAAGGAGTATATTACCTACTTAAATGAGCTATATTAGATAGATATAGAACGCTATTCTCTCCTAGTACCACTCTATAATCTATAGCTTATAGAAGGTAGCTATTATATTCAACTTTATATACTATTTAGCTATATTAATATAGTATAATATCTTAGAGATTAATATTAAGGAGTACTAGATCTTTTTAGTAGTAGTATTTAGAGTCCTATAGTTCATATAGAAGCAATTATCTCTACCTAGCTTCTTGATGAAGAGATCTAGAGCACTAGCTAGTAAGCTACTAGCTTAAATAAACCCCTTATTTAGGAGGTTCTATAGGGTATTCTTAAGTAGTAGTAGTTCCTCCCGCAATATACTATAAAGGGGTCCCTAGGAGGGTAGTAGTTCCCTCTTATTTAGGGTAGGAATAAGGTTAATTTAGTAGTTTGCTCTAGGCCAGCTGGGTGGAAGCAGGTACGCTTTATTTAAGTTAAATAAGCTAGGGAACTTCTCTAGAATCTAGGCTAGTACCCTACATTATTAATCCTTCTTTAGCTTTAGATTAAGAGCCTTCTTAATATCTACTAGGCTATCTACTTAAACTTATGCCTCTATAGCGCCTCTCTAGTGCTTACTCCGCCTCCTCACTAAGCGTTAATAGATTACAGAGAATAGTATAGTATCTAGGAACTTTATAGCTCTTATCTCTATTATAGGGAGTAATTCTTCTTACTTCTTTAGGTATAGCTTAATATACCTCTAGCCATAGTGCACTTAGTAGGCTATAGTATTATATATAATATTATTTTGCTCTATTTATAGCTATTTTAATAGGATCTCTTGATTAAGGCCTTCTATTATATATATAAATATATACTAGATATAGCTACTTATCTCTAAACTAAAGGCTATTATACTTAGGGTATTATTTAATAAGGAACTACTAAGGATATAATCCCTGATAGGTTACTACTTCTTCTTAATATAAAAAAAGTAGAGGTATTAAGCTAGGAACTAACTAATTATGATATAAGTATTACTACTAGTATTAACTAGAGTATAAGCTAAATATCTTTTAAACTCTAACTTATATAATAATAGGTTTATTATTTACTAGCTGCAAATGTCTTAAGACTTAATTAGGTTCTATTTACTTACCTTTTATATATTAAGTAAAACGTTTATAAATAGTAATCTTTTAGGTAATATATAGGTCCTCTTATTATCTATTTAGTATACTCTTCTCTTCTAATAGTCTAAGCAGCTTTAGATAGCTTACTTAACCCCATTATGTATCCCAGGCTATATATAGCGATCTAAAAGTCTCTTTACTTTAGATAGTACTTCTTAATAGCTACTCTTATTATAGGCTCTTATAATAAGTATCTTATATATCTTCATATTATTAATTACTCTTCTAGGGATTAGCTTTTAATTTATTAGCTTAGTAAATAATAAGTAGTTCTTAATATAATAATTTAATGTCTTTAACTTAAAGATATAATATTAGTTAGGTTAAACTCCTAGTAGTCTTCTCTAAACTATTAAATAATATGCAATTTAGCGCGAACGTAAAGAATAGCACTACAATTTATCCAACAAAGAGTCTAGGATTAATATTGTATTATTAACAACCCATTTAACATCTCCTGCCATAACCTCTTCTATATATTCCACATCCCCATAGCGTTAAGCTTACTTAAAGAAAGAGACAGCTTTAATATCCACAAAGAAGATCTACAAATCAATTCAGAAGTTAATTTCCCCTTCTACCTTTTCATTATTACCATCAGAAGGTCCTCTAGGCTTTCAAGACAACCCATCTACAGCTATATTTTAAGTGCCACAAATATATCAAACCTCAAAATCAAACATCCAAATCCAAGTAATCCATTAAATTACTAAAGCTCCTAGAAAATTAGTAGCAGCCTCATTAAGTCATACTACCAGCATCTAAGCATCTATTTCTAGAATAAAGTATCATCTATATAGATAGTTATATACCCTCTTTAAAGCCTTTAAAACTCCCCAAAGCTCCTTTTTACTAGCATCATAAGTTAGTTTAGGTCCTAACTAGGTGCCACTCTCAAAACGAGAGACCACACATTAATAATTAATAAATTAACTAAGAACTCCTCCCCAACCCAAATTGCTAGCGTTAACAGCAAGATAGATATTATTACTTCCCTTAGTATAGTTAATAGAGACTAGGATAGGGGCTGATATAAGCTTAGTCTTTAGTGTGTCTATAGTAGTTTTTTGCTCTTCGCTTTAGTTAAAGCTGATATCTTTCCTCAAAGGATTAGTAAGAGGCTTAGTAATTATAGAGTAATCCCTTACCTAATATCTATAAATTATTATAATACCTAAGAAAGCCCTTACTTCTATTAAGTTAGTATAAGCAACCTATTTATAGATCTTAACTATCTTTACTTCCTCTAGATAATATCTATTAGTGCTATAAATATAGCTAATAATTATTACTGCTTCCTAGGCCTATTGCAACTTAACTATAGCTACTATATACTCTGCTAGCTCTAAATTAATAAGCATATTATCCACATTCTTTAAATATTCCCAAATAACTCTGTGAATACCTAGATAAAGCTGAAGTTCTTAATTATTATACCTAGAAGTTAGCCCTTTAATTGCAATACTATCTAGGAACGCTTTATAGCAGTAGGATATAAGATTATATAGGATCTCAATTATAATCCTTATGAACTATATAACTAAATTCGTGGCTCCTTAAGGAAGGGTGTATATCCGCAGTAAGCTAATTAGTAATGCGAATGTTGTTATATCTCTGCTTTTAATGTTGAGGGGAACTTAGTTATAACCTGAGAAAACATTTAATAGGGATAATGGTTAATATATTAAAAAGTCTTCTGAAAACTTATTTGCTGAAGGTAGCAAAGCTGTATCTCAAATCGTGACGCTATTTAACTTAGTTGCTAAGTTAATTAGTTTTATATTAAAGTTCTTTTTACATATAGGAAAGAAAGCGTTATAGTAGGATATATAACGTCCTTCTGGGATTCCCTTATTAAGTTTATCCTTTAAGATAGTAATAATATCTCTTTCTAATCCCCTCAGAATAGGAATTCCCTCCGCTTGCTAGGCTTTATAAGGTATAGTTTAAATCGTCTGTAGAGGGGCAATAGAAGAGTACATAGAGCTATAGTAATTAAATTCCCAGGCTAGAGCCTTTTCCCTTATATCCAGAATTGCAGTAAGGAGCTTCTTTTTATTTAGTAGTAAATAATCAATAGTCTTAAGTACTGCTTCTAGTCGGGCTTTTATAAGTTATAATCCAGCTTTAATTATCAAAGACTTTGGCGTATACAGGCCCATAAACGGGGCACTTAGGTCCACAACTATAGTCTTTTTAGCCCTTAACTATACCTTCAGCTTCTACTCTAGGTCCCCATCTAGTATTAAGCTATCCGATATAGTATTATCCACTAGTTAAACCTTCTTATCTTTTATCTTATATAGAGTACTAATATCCTCTATGAGTTGAATTGTCGCTTTATCTATCCTAGAAAAGTCGGAAGGGTTGCTACTAAGCAGGATAGCATCTATTAAGGCAATAGTTTCAAGTCCGCGCTAATAAAGTCCTTTGCGCTTTTCCCTCTATCTTTTTCTCTTATCTACCTGCTTCATAGGTCTGCAAATGCAATATATGCAATTAGGGCTGCAGTCTTCACATTCTTTTATGCATTTCATACTTACTATCGCATCGCAGATAATTTCCAGTTTGGGGGTGACTTCTCGTTAGATCATAATCTCTACTCATCGAAGATGCTACTAAATTCTTTAAACCGCAATAACCTCTTTATCTAGTAATAGTTATTATTATATATCTTCTGGTATATCATTAGGGTTGACTATTTAATATATTACTTCAATATCTTCGGGAGCTCTAATAGAATCTAGCGTTATATCTAGCTCTTCTTTATCTTCGACTTCATGTCTCTTGGGCCTCCCCATAAACTCTAAGCCTACTACTATAACGGGTCTTATAGTAATAGCTTTTAGTTTTTTAAATAAAGGGATAACTGAGGGGATATGAGGGCGCGTTAGCGCTAGAATAAATAAATTAATCTATTTCAGCAATAATCTCTAGAAAGCAAGCAGTCAAATCTCCAGTATAAAAAGACAATAGGACATTAATCTTAACATTCCCAGACCAAAGGACTCTAACTATCTAGTTCTACACGTAGTCTAAAGTCATTCTGGCCTTTAGGGTAAAAGGGGCCCTAAGTATAAGATCCTTATTACAGGAGTTCTCAGGGAAAACAAAGAAGCTAATATCTTAGATTGCGCTATCGCTAATATAGATATTATCTATAATTACGCCTGCAAATTAAGTCCTTCGTTCTTTGTTCGTAATCCCTCTTATACCTATATTAGTCTTAACTATATCATCCCATAGACCTAGTTATTAAATATAGCTTTTGCTAATGAGGTTAATAGCTAAGCTACTATCCACAATGCCTCTAATCGGGAAATTCCCAAACCTACGCAAGGTCATTATAATCCACTAATAGGTTACAATAAAATAGAGAACTATAATCTATCTTAGTAGTAGAAGTAGTTTAGTATCCTACTCTTCCGCAATAGTATTTATTTTAAAGACAGAATTAATAGTTTAGATATTAAAGTCCACATACTTAGTTTGCAAATACTTGCTTAAATCCTCAATAGTAGTTATAGATAAGGTGAGCTCCTTTATAGAGGCTCTATCCTTATTCTAACGATTTATCTATTCTTATAATTCTTTAGTACTAGATCCCATCTTATTAAACTAGTTAATAAGTAACGTATCTGCTAGGATAAAGACCTCGTGGGCCTTCAAGTTATACCTATCTTCATACTTATTGATTGTGGCTTTAGTAGCATCGTAGATAGTCTTATCCCAATCAGGCCAGTTTTTGCGCAGGAAGGCTTCAGGAACTGCAACCTTCCTATTTAACCTCTTGCTATATAGTTCTATAGTAAGCGCGCAGCTGTTTTAAGTATTAGTATCTTTAATTAAGGGCTTATCTTCTGTCTCCTCTATCTCAGCAGGAACTTAGTCTTCAGCTAGCTCTTTAGTAGCATCTAGAAGGATAGCATTATTATCTTTTTATCAGATAGCTCTTTAACTCTACTAGTAATACTAATAGGAGGGTCCCAAACTATTAATAGGTCTACTAATCGCGAGGCTTATTAGACATAAGTATTATAGGGTTTATTGCAATAGCTTGAAGGCCTTAACCTCTCTGCTATTATAATATCCTCCACTAAGTTAATAAACTAATACTTTAGCTTAAAGCTAAAGAGAGTAGCATTAATAAAATCGCATAATTATATAGCTAATAAGGTTAATATTCAGCTTATATTTAATCTATATAGGCGCTTTTACTTATACTATATTCTAAGCTTCTTTTTTACTTCTATAATCTATTTATCTAACTCTGTCTTACTTATATTATCCCCTAGTAAATTACTAATATCCTCATCTTTATTACTATTATTTCTATTATTAGATTCTTAAGGTATCTAATCTTAGATTTAACTATTACTATTTATATTACTATTAGAGTTCCAAAGCCTACCTCTAAGTAATATATAAGGTACTATTTTATTATTCTTTTATACTTTATTCTTTTAATACTACTTTAATAGTCCGCATCCCTATTATATAGGAAGAGAGATAAATATATCGAAGGCTGTAGCGTAGAGTAAAGGAGTTAATCCAAGATAGGGGTATATCGGGATCAACATTCATATCTAGCCCCCTTCTCCTAACTCGCGGGGGCCCTCAAATCATCTAGAGGTTACCTAGTGCCTCTCTAGCTACACAAGCTTCCCCTAAACACCCCTTAAAACTACCTCCTACCTCCAAATCATCTAGGGCGAAGGCTACCAGGGCCTCTTGGCTTGTGACAATGGGCCCATTTGGAGAGCCATGCTTGAGCCAAAGAGTGCTAGGCCAAGAGCGCTATGCGACGAGCAGTTCAGCGGCTGGAATAAACGGCTTTGTGCCAAGACTCTAGGCTTGATCTTCCGCCCTATCGTTGTGCGAAGCAGGCCACTGACGCTTCCAGAGTTCCGCGACGAATGAGATAACACGAAAAGCGAAGTAGGAGACACTTGAGTTTCTCGGCAGGAACTAGGTCTGCTTCATTGGACTTGGAAAAGAAAGGCTGACAGCCCACACCACTTAGTTAGGACGCAGCTCCCAAGCGTTATGCTGAACGCGGTTGTGGCGGGATAGCAACCTAATGCACTAGATAGTAGGGGCAATCAGGTCTGCTGGGAAAACGTAGCTCGGTGGGCCATAGTATAGTTAAGCTGCGTCCTAGGCTCTCTAGAACTGCTCCTCCGTTTAAGGGAGGCTAAGGCTTGTGGCTCTTGTCTTAAATTTGCAACAGCTTGGATCAGGGGAAACACTGAGTCGGAAGACATCCAGTCCGCCCGCGCTCCAACGGGGAAAGGGCGAGTTCTCGGACTTCCACGATGGTGGTCAGAACACTGTACATCTTGGCATTTCGAACCTGCCTCAAAACTGGACAACAGGTACGCCGTGATTGCCTAAGTGTCACGAGCCAAGAGGCCCTGGTGGCCTTCGCCCCGGATGGTTCGGAGGTAGGAGGTAGTTTCAAGGGGGTTTCAAGGGAAGCTTGTGTAGCTAGAGAGGCACTGGGTGACCTCTAGATAAGTCGAGGGCCCCCGCGAGTTAGGAGAAGGGGGCCAGAGATGAATGTCGAACCCGAAATACCCCTATCTTTGACTGACTCCTTCACTCTGCGCCACAGCCTCTGACACTAAGCTCTATTAACCAACCGAGACTCGGATCTTGTGGTTGATGGTGGTCAGCATGAGGCAGAATCTCCTGTCGGCAAGCTTCGGAAGGCTTGCCGTCCAGTTCATCTAATGCCCAGCCTGCAGGCTAATCGTGGTGAAGGCAGGTTGAGACAAACTCGGTTAATCAAGTCGCGAGTTGTGCTTCCGCCCATGCCCATCCTCTTCGGCCTACCAACAATTCCCTCCCCCTCCCAACCCCTGAAGACAGAGCCCTTTGATGCGCAATCCAACAGCGAGAAACTTCGTTGGTCCGTATGCACTGAACGGGCTCAGCAGCTGTTTACTGTCACAATTGGTATGACAACCAACAAGTAACAGAGCTCACCAAATGCAAGCGATATCTTGTATGATTTGGCAAGCGGCTGCAAGTGCTCGAGCCATATGTCGTTACGGAACTTGAAAGGTTGCGATTCAGACATAAGTCCCGGCTATTTAAGAGGCCAGCTTGCGCTGTCGAGGACCATATTTGTTATTGCCATTCACCCACTTCATCCGCTGTTACCTTCGACATTGCAACTACCATTCAAATCACATCTTGCTGGCTTCATTTATCTAACCACCATGACAGCCTTCACTTCTTTTGAGCTGCTCAACACAGTCAACCGCTCCCACTGTGGGTACAACAACATATCGGGAGCCACCACCTGTTCTGGGATTAAGGATGGCAAGCCTTGCGGCAAGGACATCCCTACGGTTGTCAAATAAGTAGCTTCATAGTAGGTCTCCATTCATATTCACAGGCTCGTCGCGCAAACAAAGTAATAATCCAGGCCTCAAGCAATAATTCGTCATGGGAGAGCAAATAACGCACAAAAACGTGGGAGGATGGTAGTTTTGGGCTTTTCCCAAGTGAATATACAGGCACTGTCTGAACCTCTATTCACCTTTCCACCAAGCCATCCATTCGTCGGCGATTTCATGATAGCCTTCCTTTGACAGTCGTCTCTGCACCCGCCGTCTCCAATCAACCCTTTCGTCACCATTGCCAGGCAAATCCAATCCGCCCGAGATACAGAACCGTGTCCTGATCCAGTCCTTGGGGACAAATCCAGCCATCTCCCAGTCAATAATACCAAGCGAGCCATCATGATCTAGAATGAGATTTCCCGGTCCCAAGTCGCAGTGATAAAGCACAAAAGTAGAGCAGTCCATGCCTAATCCAGTGCAACTTTTTATCAGGTTCTCGTGACTGAAGTTCTCCTCCGCTCCACGTTTGATAAGGAGTGGGTCGAGGAGCTGGTTACCATCAATACCACCGATGTGGTTGGCCTGGAGTGTCCCCAGCTCGTTACAAGTGTTCACAACCCGGTCCACATAGTGGCACTTTGTGGCCTCATCCATGCCTGGCCACGCATCGCCGAGGGTCTGCCCAGGCAATTTGGACAAAATAAGGTAGTACCGGTCGGCCCATTCGCCGTGATAGAGAACATCGTAGAGAATATCGGGAATGGCAAAGCTAGGCGTTGTGGCCTTTACACCGGCTAGTGTGACATGTTCCCGTGTCGTACTCGGCGAATTAGAAACCTTGACCTTGAGAAAGGCATTCCCGATTTCCCAGACAGCGGAAATGCCGCCGGCGTCGTAGACAAGTCGTATCAGGTCCGATGACGTTGTCGATAGAGCATGAGATGCGAGTGGTGTTCCAGGCGCTTCGTAAACGCTGTAAAATGAGCCACAGCCGTCGCCCCACAGGTCGTTGGGCGAAGCTGTGGATGAGCGGGAGAGAAGGAGCCTGTCGCCCACCAGCCAGGTCTGAGAGTCAATTTCCCGGAGTGACTCGTTGACGGGACATTGGGCCGCCATTGTTTGGAGGCGTGCCTGTGGCTGCAAGAAAAGAGAAGCTGCAAGTCTCTCGGGGAAGAGGGCGAAGGACCAATATTAACAGTCGGTAAATCATCCGGCTCGGATTGAGTGAACTTGCGCAGGCCCGGTGTTTTGCTCCCCCTCTTCCGCCCTATCGACCGGCTTCTAGCTTCCGATAAATCAGGTGGTCAAGAGGGGTTGGGTCCTCTGCGAATGGCTCGATATCGATGTTTGGGTAGCGTTGCTCAGTGGTTGGGGAAGTCGAAGAAGGTTGTGCGGGAATCCGCTTTTTAGGGTGGTACTGAGGCACGGTCCCTCTAGTAGACTGTCTTGCCTTTGCCTTGAATGACGTTAGATGTTGTTTAGGCGGACGTGGAGTCCGTAACTGTAAGGGGCTTTTCAGTAGAATACTCAAGGTTTGGATGTACTTTTCCATTCACGGATGCCACGCCCTCGCCTAATGAATGTTTTGCAAGCTTTTCTTGATTTCATTTGTGATTCCTTGAAATTTCTATGCAACCACGTTGGGTGGCTGTTGCTCCTCTCTGGATGGACTTACCCGCGTCCACGCTTAGGTAGTAGAACGTAACTATGATGGAAATCATTTTACCCTCATTTCAATTTTGCTCCTATCACAAAGCTGACTTGTGAGAAATGGCCAGTCGATACTGGGGAACGGCGGACAAATCGCCTGTTACGTACGCCTCTCGTTAGGAACACGCTGTGGCTGCTAGCGTGGCTGGTGCCTGGGGGTGCAGAGCCCCCTCCCACCCAGCGTGGCTGGTGCCTGGGGGTGCAGAGCCCCCTCCCACCCTTAGTCAGGATGTGGGACTGGGAGCTACTACGTGTAGGAAGCTGATCAATGGAGACGGACCGAAGGGGAGTGATGGAGAGACAGCGCCGGGGTGAAACCCGGAGAAGGACTAGCGTACCACACCCATGCATGCAGGTGAGGGTGATAGCAGCACCAATGAGTGAGCAGGACGAGATGAGTAGTTGAAAAGGAGATGGACTAGCGTACCGCACGCATCCAGAGGAGGTGTTAGCGACACCAATGATAGAGCAGGGCGAAATGAGTGATTAGGGAGGAGATGATTTATTTAACCCAGGGATTGCCCGCTCGTTAGGGAAGTTTGAGGGCCGAAGGTTGACATTTTACACATACACTGAACTGGAGGCATAAGCGCAGAAACACAGAATCGGAGAAGATTTACCGCGCCAAACGGAAGACAGGATTATCTACACCAACAGAGAGGGCGGTCCACATACTTTAAGCAGTCTGTGGAGGGATATCATACAGTTGAGATAGATCCAAGAAGTGCACTCATTGCAAGCATTGCACACACTGCAATCATAATTCAGAAAAAGACAGAGACATCAACAACAAAAAGGAATTTCACATTGGAGGGCAGAAGGTCGTATGGGGGAAGGAGTCATCAGAGGTCCCAATTGGGAAGGATCGATGTACATGTACCGTACATAAGGTACATCCTTAGAACCACTATAGCCTGAAAGAGACATCCCATCTACATACAACCAGAATCGCCCCAACTGCGAGGCACAATCATTTAGCTCCCACTCCGAGGTTGCAGACCTCACATCAGTAATCATCCACAATCAAAATAGTGGAAAGTCAACATTAGAACTAATCAATAGGCCGACACAACGTAGCAGAGGCCGTTATATGCGTTGCCAAAAGTTTGTCCCGTGAAGACCTAATAATAATTTATCTCTCCAGACCACTTTTAACTACATCCCACCTATTCTAACGACATTCCTCTATATCCACCCCCTTCTCCTACTCATAAGATCCAAGCACCCCTATTCTACATAACCCTTATTATTTAAAATAACTATCACCTAATCTAGTATCTCTAAAGTCGCCCAACTGCAGCAATAAACTAAATAATAACAAACTAGACATCACAAATAGCAGATCCAACCTAATAACACCTCAATTCGGATTTCTCTCAGCTCTGGGGTCTACTATCACAACTAGTAAATAATCTACTATCCCAGCTAATAGATAGCTATTTCTCATTAGTAAATACCGCAATACCTATTAGTAGAACTAGAGTTAAATATCCCCAATAAGACTACTATAATAACTATTTATAACCTCATATTATAATAAGGATAGTATTAACAATCTAGTATTACTATTAAGAGTATATTACTTATAATCTAATTAAAACTCTTTATTATTATTACTAGATTAAGTATTCTCTAAAATATTAAATAATATAACCCCCCCCCCCCTAAGAACTAACCTATAGCAAACCTACCCCTCCCTACCCTTACTTATAGTATATTTAATAGCTCTATTATAATATTAAAATAGTTAATAATACCTAGAGTAGGACTTTTCAAATGTAGGCCATAAGCCTAATACTCTTCTAGCATCTCAGGTTCTTAGAACCATCAATATACAATATAAGGGAGCAGCTACTGGAACGACGCAGAGGATATATGTGAACAGGCAGCTAAGAACAGCCAAAACCAACACAAAACAACCCCTGAACAGAGTCGTGCGCCCTTGGTACTACGCCAGCAAGGGCGACTCACTGCCAAATAATCCTCGGAGTGAGGGAAACTCATCTAGAGCTAAGGGACTCCTAATTAGAGCCCCCTAGGTAATGAGATATCCCTGGAATATCGCGGAATCAGATGACATACCTTATCGAAGTGATATAACACCCTTAGAATAGAATAGAATGAAAGATAGATATAGATATAATTGTAGTGCGCGTATATAAAGGAAGATATCTCGATATCTGTGGAAAAAGAAGGTGAAAAGTTGGATGAATGGGAAGAAAGATAGGAAGAAGGATAGCCCCTATTTATAGGGGGATCAGAGTGCTAACTAAAAGAAAACAAGATAGCTGATCTATTTGCTGAGTAGGTAGTAGAGAAGATATTTAAGGAGGGGGGGGGGGGGGGGGGAGAGGGTGGGCTGTTATTATTATTATTAAATAGGCTGAAAAGGATATAGTCCAAAGAGATAGCTAAAAGAGAGCTCAAAAAGAGCCTTTTATGCGTATTAAAATAAACAAACCCAATAGGGCAAAACGAGGGGGGTGGGGGGTAGTTATAGCCAAATAGCTCAAAAAAGGGCTCAAATGTGGCCTTTTAAGCGTAGCAAACAAATAAATCCAATACGAGGCCAAAATACTTGTTTTACGCGGGCGGTCGGGGCTTACCGCGTTTTTAGAAGGCGATTATTATTATATATAGAGGGTTTAAAGTAGTCGATTTTAATAGCAAAGAAGGAAGTAAAAAAGGGGTCAAAGAGGGAGGTTTCAAGGTAGGTAGTAGAGGTTATAAAGGTGGGAAGGTTAGCAAAGTAGTAAGTAGCGCCAAAAGAGGTTGAAATACGCTAAACTGACGCTAAATAGCCAAAAAAACGTGTAGGCAGCCAAAATCGACGCGACTTAGTTAGAAAAAGAGGCAAAAGAAGTAGGTTATCAAAGGATCATATTATTTTAGCGGAGGAGTTATTTATTAAGGGTCTTTAATAGCTATAAAGATAGCAGAGGGTACTAAAAGAGAGCAAAGAAGGTAACTACCTAATAAGGCAAAAGGGGGTTTAAAAATAGGTAATAACTTTACTAGCGCAATGAGGTTGTCGCAAAGAGAGTTAAAGGTACTAAATAGCACGCAGGATAGTCCGCAGCTATCATCATATAGTGGGGGATCCAAAACTTCGCCCACAACAATTTTAACAATAACTTCAGAGAAGGGCTCAAAACAGAAGCAGAGGCCAAACTATCAGCGCCTAAGTTATTCTCTATTAGCACGGTATTTCGATAACAGGAGGCTAGGGTCTATTCAGGCTAAATAATATCTCTCCAGCGAGGGTCAAATAGCAGCAGAGGCCGAACTGTTAGCATCTATTTAAATCTCTAGCTTAGCGATATCTAACTAAAAACGATTCAGGCCTAATCAATTAATATATTATATCTTCAGTTATTTCATTTTAACTTTGCTAATCTATAGTTGTAATAGTTAAGTAGTATAATAGTAAAGTTGACTGCTAATTAGCATTAGTCTCATAAAGACTAGATCCAGAAGGTAGTGGGGATAAACGTAGTATTGAAAGTGGTGATAATAATCTAAAGAAGGTATCTAGAAGGGTAGCCAGCAAAAGGAGGAACAATATAGTAGACTGACGAGGTGGGTCACGTAACTAAGGTCACGTGACTACCACATCAGGTAACTGAGGTCACATAACTACTATGGTCGACGTTCCTGCCCGCTAGGCCACGGGCCCGACACTTAGGTCAGGTCCAGATAGGCGAATATTCCAACCATTATAGAAGAAGTAGACTCTAGTTCTAATTATTCTAATAATTCTTCTAATAATTCTGTTATATGTTCTAATTCAGAAAACTAGGTATCTAGTGCTGACCTGGGTATATGATTTAAATATAGCTAATAGATATAGTATCCTTACTATCAAAAATAATAAAACTGAGATTATAGATTTTAGAGCCGGATTTTCCTATTCATAGGATATTAATATAGTATAGCTAATATTATATATACCCTATTTGATAAAGATAGCTAATATTTGGGCGGAGTATTATTTATTTTATGTGTTGAGTTCTACTATTAAACAATTAGAATTAACTAACCTAATATAATCTGAGATTAGTCCCCTTAAATTACTTTAACTGCTATAATAACGCTTATTAACTAACTATATAACCTCGATAGCAGATATTAACCTGTAGTGAGATAAAGAACCTATTTGTTTGGGCCCTAATATCTCCGAATCTAATATAGAGGAGATAAAGCGGGTAATCTATATATATTATATATTATTTTTAAGCTTCACTAATAACTTTCTAGTAACCGATCTATATACCTATATCCTATGTTTAAAAAAGGGAGCTAAGCCATAGAACTTAAGCCGTTAAAAATGCTGGAACCTAATAGAGAAGTACTAGATAGATAGGTTAGTGCAGGAGACATTGGACGTTGGATTATATGAATTGATAGTTATAGCTAATAGTATAGCCTCTAAATAGGAAGTATAACTGCTTTTAGTGTGGAAGAATAAGGATCCTTAGGGCGAATATCATTTTATAATTAATTACTATAATATTAATAAGTAATTTCCTACCTCCCTAATTCTATTAATATGCGAGATTTATAAGAAGTTGTTTCAATCTGCGCATTAGGTTATATTTGTTATAGGACCTGAAGTATATATACTAGTCTATCCCCATTTATCCAGATTACTATCATAACTACGCTTTGAATGTTCCAGAATACCTATAACTTCAGCCAACGCGGATGCAGCAAGGCGCCAAGGCGTTAGCCCATTAGATAATAGAGTTCGGCAGGACTTTCTTAAGCCCTATCCCAGAATCAAAGTTAGAACTATTACTGCTCATCCTATTAGAATAAGGAGAAATAGCGGCCGTTAATATCTATTTTGATAATATCTTTATGAAGTTCTAAACCCAGAAAGAAGAATAAATATTTATTAAGTATTACTTATTATTATATCTTTTATGGGCTATAGTATGCGTATCCTAGAAGAAAATTAGCTTAAGCCTAGTATTAAATATCGCTATAGGTTAGACTGGTAAGATTGGTAGCGTTACTTTAATTAGGCTAGACTGTATTGCGAAGATTAAGGAATAGCTAATACCTATAAACTAGACTGGAGTTTGAGTATTTATTGCTATAACGGGACCCTACTAGTAATAGATAAAGAATTACGCTAAAGTAGCCTAACCGTTCGTTACATTGCTTAACTAGATCTATCCTATAGCATTGGGGACCATCCGAAGCCTTGTCCTTCACGCTAATAAAATGACTAGTAGAAACCTCCGTCAAGTAGCATAGATTAATGGTGAGGGAACCTATTCAGCTCTATATAGATGTATTGAAATATTTAGGTAGTTATGTTATTCTATAAAATCAACTCGTTAGCTAGATCCCTATTCTATATAACTCATTCTTATTAATAAAAACCCAATAAAGCTATGGAACCTATAAACGTAAGTTACTAGTAATAGTTGAATTCTGCTGTTATTATTTAAATTTCCTTTGCACTAAAGCCCCGTTGATTATATACACGAATCATAAGCCTCCAGTATACTTTCTAAGTCCTACTTATTATAATAGGATCTACGCGAGATAAGTATCTAAATTGGGAATAATAAATATCTAAATCAAATATATTCAAGGAGGCGCAACGCTACTGCTAACGCGTTACTCAGAATAATTTTTCCCTCATATAATTATGACAACAATTATTTAGAGATAGTTAGTGATTAATCTGATAATAGATAATAAAGATAGAAAGATAGGATCAGTAGTTATAAAGAGCTATTAAAACGGGTATTAAATAACTAACTAGACCTAAAGAACCTCACTGATGTTATAGATACCCTATTTACTAAATGAGAAGAGAATTTACTTAATCCTCCTGTAGGCTCCGTTGAGGGTATAGCAATAGCCGCTAATGCGAATATGGCGGAACTAATAGCTTCAAAATAGCGTGACGACCTACGGCATAAGGAAATTATTATATTTCTAACTTAAGATAGAAAGTTTAATAATTATTATAACTACTATTAGCTAACTAGTATTAGTTTTATATATTAGTTCATAGTATTCTATGTAACTTATACTACAGGGTGAAATAGCGCTATCTAACCTGATTTGAAGTAGCTGAGGCCTCTTGAAAGGCTTATAATGATACTAAATATTATAGGCTAAATGTAATGAGACGTTAGTTAGCTGTAAATATCTTCTAGCTGATATTATTATCTAACGTTATTGATTATATTAATAGATACTAGCCTTATGCTAGCGTAGGGCCACGAAAACTACTACATCCTAACTAAACAATAGCGATTTCAGAGCCTCTATAAGTCATTAGGATCAACTATTTAGGACTATTACCTATATCTAATTGAGAGAACTTATATTTATTAGTTTAGATCGACTACCTGAGTAGGTTCTACTGGGGAAAACTAGTTAAGACCGCCGCTGCAATAGATGTAGTCCCTCATATTGAGGACTAGATAACTGTGATTAGAATATTACTATAAGTAGTATATTAGATACTAGTAGAGTATTTGTCTCAATAGACTTTAAATTAGTAGTAGCTTATTATAGAACGAACGTTATACTAGCCCCCACAAAATCCCATAAGTTAGTTAAAATAATTGAAACGCATATTCAGTTAATTATAGACCTTATTACAAAACGAATCTTAAGCGGGAAGTTTTTATCTGGGGACTAGGATTTACACTACGACTATATGCTGCGAGATATTAATAGACGATAGATGCTAATAATTAGATACTTGCTAGCTGAAATCCTACTAGGTTAAGAGATAATAACGTTAGTAATAATACTTATGTCTGTGACTAAGCTACTAGAACCTGAGGAGTTAGTAAATACTGCTATAGCTTATATCGCTACTATAGATTACTAGAGAAGAGATGTTATAGAAATGCAGGATGCCTGAAACGCTACTAGATTAGTAAAATATAAATAACATTTTATAACCTCATTTAAATGTAGTAACTTAGTTATATTAGCATAAGATAGAAAACTGCTGAAGTTTAAACCTTATTAGAGAGGCCTATTTGCAATTAAATATTAAATTCGATGTATTACTTACTAAATTAAATAGGTAAATAGATTAGTAATCCCATATAGCTAATATTTAGATTACCTAAAGCTATTCTTACTATAATAAAGATATTTATAGTCTAGTACTAATTTAATATTACCTTTTTCACAGTTATTAAGATAATGCCGACAACCTCACAACTGATAATAGCTAGAATATATAGATATTAATTTAGTTATGTGGGTGACTGAGTTGCTCATTCTATTTATACTTCTAATAGGCACCTTGCTCTCATAAGATAATAATTTATTACTAGATCGCTCTTTTCTTAACTGCAGTTACTACCGCACCTTCTTTTTAACTTAAAAAAACAAACTATAGGTATATAAGAAAACTTATTACGCCTCACCTAATTTTCAAACTCTCCCACCTTCATTGCCACCTTCTTACTACTATTTCTTCTCTCTTATCTACTTATACTACCTCTTTTATCTCTTTTTCTACGTATTATTGATACTAGTTTATTATTCTTATCTACCTTAGATATTATTATTTTATTATATTTTATTATACTAATATTACTATCCTAGTTATATCCCCTTTAGTCTATTAAAAAAAGTATACCCAAGAGTCCCAATTAGTCCTAGACTTATAAAAATAATATTACCCTTATTTATTACCCTTATTTATATTTTAAAGTAGAAGTAGGAATAGCTTGATTTTAATTAAGAATCGTTAGTTACTATATCTTCGATATCTAGTCCCCAGTTATCAATTCCTAGAGCCTATTTAACGCCGCCTAACATAGTTTCTAGTAAGGGAGAGAGTAAGAAGGGAACTATGCCTGAGAGGGAGGTTGGCCTCATCCTTATTATTAGATAATTAGGATAGAAAACGATCCCTCTAATCCTTTAACCTAGCTGGAATATTAACACTAATAATATAACAGACAACAGTAAGCTAAATAAAGTTATATTAAGGGCTATATAGAAGCAATCTACTATATATATAGAGTAAATTAACTTAAAAAATTAAGCTTAGTTAGTCTATATTAATATTATAATAGAAGAACTGAGAACTTAGGCTAGAAAGTAGTTCTTTAGAACTACTATAAACATTTCTAGCAACCTTAATTACTAAACAATCATAAAGGCTATTCCACCTAGAGGATCTACTATTACGGAAATGACACCATAGGCTTTTGCTGTACGTATTGTGACGTTTAATAATTACTAGGATAACCTATTCGAGGGCCTAAAGGATTTAAGAGATATCTTGGGGGTAATAGTTGTAATCCTCCGTTATCTTCAAAATGGCATCCGCATTAACTTAGAAGCTATTAATACTACTTATATTATTCAACTACGCCGAGTTCAATACTAGAGCCTAAATGTAGCTAGATGAACTGCCTTTTTAAGGCTACTTATTCCCAAAAAGAACTCTAGTAGTCTTAAGAGCCCTATTATAAACCTAGTTAATAATATTCCTATCTTTGGAGTAGCGAACATAAATATAGCATCCGATATTATAAAGACTGACTCTAGTCTAGCTAGTAATTTAGATAATAGGGTTATTAATCTAGTTCTAATAGGTCCTACGGAGAAAAATGCTAACCTATCTCTAGTTATTAGGTTAGCTGCGAAGATGGTTAATAATGTTCCTATTGCTAGTTGAGGTATTTTCTAGTATTTAGTAATTAAGCCTATATTCCTACCTACTGCTCTGGTAACTGGCTTTAGTTAGTTTAGGTTAATTGGATTAAGTCCTAGATTTAGATCTACCTAGCTAACTACTATAACCCTCGTAATAAACGCTTAGGTAATAACCTTAGCTCTAATTAGCCTAATTGTTCCGTCTAGTATATTTAAATTTAATAGCCTGCTGCTTGCTAAAGCTATTGCTAATAGTTTGTCTGAGAAGTGCGCGGAAAGCCTTAACCAAGAGACTCATAGAAATAAGTTGAATAACATCAATTGCAATAACCTTAATTTTAAGCTTAAAGCAGTTTCTACAATATTAATAAACCTAATAATGCAGTTATTAAAAACCCTAAGCCTCAATAGATAGAGACACAGAAAGATTCAACATAAACAGAGGCTAATAATATTATCTTAGAGGTTCCTACTACTTATTATCTAAAGATAGAGATAAAGTAGTTATAAGAAGTTATACTTAATAAAGGTTAAAATATAGTGACTAGGAAGCGTGACTTTATTTATAGATAACTAGGTATTATTACCGTATTAGATAGTCAGAAAGCAATCTTAGATTGTTAATAATCCTCTATTTCGACTTCAATTATAGTAACTCTAATGAAGCGTGGATTCGGATCTCACTAGAGATCAGCATAAAGAAAACGCAGTTCTTCTAAGTTATTAATAAATCCAATTAATCCAATTAATACTATTCTATAATCCTCAGTACTCAATAGCTATAATTAATATTCAATGTAATCACAGAATAAAAACTTAGTAAAGAGAACTAATTAGTAATTTAGCATTAGGCGTGGACATTATAATAGTTATTTTTTTTAGGCCCAGCGTAGTAATTAAGATAGCTTCATTAATTTTTTAGAAGGATATCGGGTGTGGGCACCAATATGTAGTGGGACGTATGCGGGGCAGGAATTATTAAGGGCATCGGAGTCCCAACTTGGGAAGGTGATAGGACATTTAGGAAGGGGCATTCTTCCCATATATTTAGCCCAATTCAACGCCACAACCTAGCTTAGAGGAATCATCCCATCTACAACTACTACATTCCGCCCCATCTGCGAGGCATCATACTTTCAAGGGGCGTATCGCCGCTGCTTAGCAGTGGTTGAACCAACGCCACGCCGCCAAGGTCACTACCCGGAGCTCAGGACCTACGAATACACTTCGTTCGGGCGGAGGAACATTTGCGGGGGTATTGCATCAGCGATTCGCCGAGCATTTTGACCGATGATATGCGAACGAGCTTCTCGACAGGGATCATTATTGGTGTGGAAACGAACCCTTCAACCGCTATTGACAAGGTCATCGCTTGTACAGCTTCGCGACGTGCAACAGTTCCACTCTGCCAAGCAAACACGGTGGGAGCCTTCTTCGAATCTATGTCACCGGGGTGCGCTGTGTACACTACATGGCGCTGCAGGTAAGGGAGGCCATGCTGTGTGGGTCTGCAATGCTTTGGTGTACAGATCCGCTTTAGCAGAACCAACCAATTGATCACTTTCTCCGGGTGGATTTCATTTATGGAATAACTTGCTGCTGCATCACTCCATCCTCAGGCAGCCTTCATTTGCCCTTAAATCCAACTCTCTCCTTTCACACTCCTCATCCTTACCTCCAATCCTATCCACACCCGCGTCTTGTCTCTCATTTTGCATTCGCCTTCCGCGCGCATTCTGCAGATTTGTCCCGGTCGTCCCGATCGATCAACTGCTCCCGATGCTGAACCGACTCATTGTGCGAGTAGGACTGGGACCCGTCGAAACCCTTCCCAAGCGGATCTGTCACCCGTCGCCCCTGTCATTCTACTGTTCGCACAAGAGCCCTCGATGCATCGCGAGTAGGGTCGGGATCTCGTCGGGCGCGTCTTGTCCACGATAATCGCGCGAAGGACTTGCTGCAAAGAGGAGGAAAGGACAACGCCATCACAAAGATAAGTATCAACCCCTCTCCTGGTTTCCATTGGTTACGTCCTCTACGTGCGAGCCCAGAAGGTCGATCGGAAGCATATATAACATGCCGCCCAGCAAGCCAGACTTCATTGTCCGCGAAGTTGTTGCGGTGCGTGAAGATCCAGGACGACCACCCAAAATCATCCTTCAGCGATTTGAACTTCGTATCCGATGTTCGCCGCAAGGATTGGTACTTTTCCGTCTTGATATCTCTTTCACTGACAGCGCCTCCACCAAAACCACGGTGTACCTGCGAATTACGGCCGACTCTCTCGACTCGCTGGATCGAACGGATTATGATAAGACCAAAGCCAATGCTCAAAACCCACCTTACCTCGAAGATGTCTGTAAGCGACTAAACGACATAAACTCAGTAACCCGCCTCCGGTTCCGGCTGCGCGGTGGCGAGGGTATTCAGCTCGTCGTACCGTTGGATTTCGATGTCGACAAGATTCTCGGCAACACGGCCCGGTCCGTGTTTGAAGGGACCGAATCGCTCGCGGCTGCCTCGTGGTTTTCAGTATATTTCCAGCACGATCTCTTGACAAGGGAGAATTTGAGAACGTACAAGAGGGCCGTTCCGTCGTCCACGTCTCTGGAAGCCCTGAGGAAGTCGTACAAGGGTATGCGGAGTGTGAATAGGCTTTATAATGGCATTGGCGGCAAAGTGCACATACCCCGTGACCATCACCGCTCTCCGCCCTCGAGGGAACGCTGCAGTTCTCCCGCCTCAGCCACGACGGCGTCGTGCGGCAGCACCCTTGCCTTTGAGACTGAACCACGTCTCCCAGAGTCACCACCCCCGTATGCCGAATATTTGAATGAGGAACGGTCGCCGAGGGTCAGATCAGACGCCGCAGCCGCGGCCATTTTCGCCAAAAGTCCAGGTGGCGGCCTTGCCCCACCGGAGTACGGCGATCCCGAACAGCCGTACGATGTGCTGGATCTGTCCCCGCCCGCCTTCTGCGGAGAACAAGATATCAATACGCACGCAACCCCCAAAAGAAAACGTTCTTTTGCCGCTGTTTGCTCACCAAGAACGACTGCAAGAGGCGCCTCTCACGCGGCAAAAATACCGCCATCTACATCCTTGGACTCGGACGACGAGAACAATACAGCGCGTTTCCTGCATTTGTTTGAACTGCAACGCCAACAACTTGAACAGCAACGTCAACAACTTGAACAGCAACGGCAACAACTTGAATTGCAACGCCAACAACTTGAACTGCAACATGAACAGATTGAACATCTACAAAAGGATGTTGGGGAATTGCAGAGGTGGAACAAAAAGCTCGAGGGACTGCATGATGAGTTGGAGGCCGACTGTTTAGGGCTGGAAACTCGTCAAGATCAAGCTGATGACGCCATCAACAATCTATCTGTTGAAGTCAGCGAGCTGGAGGACAAGTACGTCGAGGTTGTACATCAAATACCAGACGTTTGTGACGAGTTCAAGGACTTGAAGGAAAACATTGGCGACATATTCAAAGAAGACATGTGCAAGTTGATCGAGGACAGCATGGCGAAACAAATAGTAGAGTGTGTCGAGGCCCAAGCAGATGAAGTAAAGAGGAAGATTCGCCAAGCCCTGCAATAGGTATGATCCAATAATAAATCAAAATAATTCCCTACAAGGCTGGAAACTACTGTTTGGCTACCAGTCTACTACTTGCCTGTACATTAGTGACATATGTACTGGCGTTCCTGCTGCTACTGCCAGCCAGAGCAGACGGCTCTCTTCCGTTGTCGACTCTCCGAGGCCTCACCCGTTTAGCTGGGTGTAGGTTAAGATTCTCGCAAATACCTCTAGTTGTGCTGAAATTATGTTTCCTCTCACGGGTAATAATTTGGCCCCCTTTCTCGGAATTGGAGGCGTGATTAGACGCTGGGGTAGGTAGTGAAAAACTGCCTGTTTGAGGCTCTTTCAACCCACCCAAGGAACTAACTTGTGCGTGAACTGAATCGCTGAGAACTGTATCTCTAGTAACGGGCGAGCTCTCCAGGCAGTCAGGCGCTGCGAACTTACGTTCTGATAGGACGTGTAGTATAAGCCTACCTAGGGAACTCTCTGTATGTTTAGCTTTGGGAGCTACCCTCTCTTGATGATAGTTCTTAATGCTAGTATCGTTATTATTAGAACCCCTGCTATTATCCGAGGTCTTATTAGCATAGTAATTCTCGCTGCTCTCATTACTATCTTCAACGTTAACTACCGCTATGCTATCATGAATTAGTCCGATGTTTCTTCCTCGATTTAATATTGGCGACTTATATGAATTCATGTCGCTTGCGATAGAATCTGTCAGGCGAAGTTGCCCAGTTGCCCATCGGGCGGGGCCAGCAGTTTGCCGAGGCTGGGAAACCCGCATCGGCAACGGAGCCGCGGTACGGAACCCAACCTTTGGAGTGCTAGCGCATGGCATAGGGACTAGCTCAATGGACATGAACCGCTTCAACGAGATCAGAGATCACCTGCTGCAGGACAACAAAGCATTCATCCCTACCGCAGAGATCAAGTATATCGGCTGGCTGACCCGATCAGCCAGCAAGAAAACCGCATTATTAATCGTGGTGGAATTTTCAAAGGCAGAAGATGCCTATAGTGCCTCAATCTTTCGCTAGGCTACTACTAATTAATATACCTTCTTACTAAAGCTCTTCTAAACCTTCTAAAAAGTAAGCGCTATATATACTTATTATTATCTAGCTTACTAAATAGGCTGAACTAATCCTAAAGCTTATCTCTCTTCTGAGGGGTTAACTAAGGGACTACTAATATATCTACTGCCTATTTTTTACTTACCTTACTATTAGAGAGCCCTTTATAGACCTAACTATCTAGTTTAGTAGGGGTTAATATATTCTTAAGCAGCAGAGGGCTTATAAGGGGTCTAGCTATACTAATAGGGTATAAACCAGTCTATTTCCAGCTACTAATAATATTCTTACTTACTAGGGCTGCCTTATGTACCTTACTATAGTAAATAACGAAATTTCTCTTACCTATAACTATACTAGCATCCCATTCAGCTAGTAATCCAAGCTCCTTCTTATATACTGCCTTAAGAGGCCCAAAACCCAACTAATTAAGTAGCTAAAAGATATATAATATATATACTAACAAGAACAATAAGTATATCTTATTTCTAAAGCATATATATATAAAAGCAGTAGTCCTATAGCTTCTATAACTATCTAAGATCAATAATCTAACCTCTAAGGGATCTTCTAGCTAAGTTAAAGGAATAAAGACCTCTATTAACCACTTAATAGCTATAGAGTTAGAAGTCCACCCGTTTTCTATTACTATAAACTTCTAGAATTTATATAGCATTAGATCTAGAGGGAACCACTACTACTAGATGCTCTTACTCCCATATATAATAAGTAGAGGTAGTACCTTACTAGTTATAGAGATATACTTAATTAGAGATATCTAAGCATATAATCCAGGCTATTTCTTACAGATAAAACGAGTTTCTAATAATCCAAGAACAAGTCTATTTAATCCTCTGCCTTCTAGGATACTAGTCTCATCCATATTATATCAATTAGAGGCCTTAATAACTATAATCTCAGGTATAGCGAGGTATTTAAACTATTACTTAATTATATTAGTTAAGGCTCTATTAATACGCTAGGAGTTAATTACTCTACTTGTCTAGAGCTTTATAGATAGGCTTCTCTTAATAAAAGACTACACCTAGTTCTTCCCAAGAGGCTAAGAGTCTCTATAGACCTATAGAATGCGTTCAGCAAAGTCCTTAAGTTATTAATAGGTTAGAGGCAGGCCTAGGGCAGCCTAGACTCAAACCCATTCAGCTAGATAACTTTCTTAGCTTATAGAAAGTCTTTATAGATCTAAAAAGGCTATATCTCTTGCCTGATAACCCTTTATACGATTTTTAGCATCAATCGTGGTATACCCCATTTAAGTGCAGCTTTTTTTATACTAGTACTATCTACAATAGCTTTAAGAGCCTAGTTAATATTATCTTTAGTATATTGAGGCATCTTAATTAAAAGAAGATATAGATAAAAGATAATAGCAATTAAAGTAAAATTAGTAAAGTTATAGAAGATTAAAGTTAGTAGTTATTATAGCAGTGAGGCATTTTTAGGGTGGCTAAATGTGGGGGGTGGCCAAAAGTGGGTGTGGGACGTTAGATAACAACGAGAATAGGCTTCACTATACAGCTATTGCGCAGGTCTTCGCTTTCATCATCCAGGCCCTGCATATCAAGCCGCCTCCTCCAAGCTGGCATAACGCAGCTGCAGCCCTCGACATTTAGGCTGTAGAATATAACGACGTCCTGAGAAAAATCCCCGAATCCGTACGCAAGGGCAAGCAAGCTCTCGCCTCCCCTTACAAATATTACGACCCATTATACAAGGATAATAGTTATCTGACCCACTTGGGCGTCAGACGGCTGGGACAGGACATTTATACTGCAGGATCACGGGAGCACTAGGGATGCCTATAGAAGAGAAGAACTATAGTATAAGTCACGTGACAATAAGATAAGGAGTAATTAGTAGAGTGCAGCAGGAAGCGCTTAGTAATCAGTTAGCCTTACTAATTAATTGTAATTACTAATATATAGAGGTAATCACCTAATAGCAGGACCAGGGGCTATTTAGGACTTATATATAGTATAGACTTAGGTCTCCTTAAGAACAGACTTCTGTAGCTCTTTAGTAATTAACTTTGTAATTACTCTAATAGGTACTCTTCGCTTTATCTTATACTATAACCCCTTATAAGGACTATAACTAATTACTATACTCCTTAAACCCTAAGATTTATTTAGTAATATAGCTTAATAAGACTATACTATTAACCTAATATTATTCCTCAGCTTCTATTAGTAAAACCCTACTATTAGATAGCTAACTATAATATTTTAATTACTCCTATTTAGTAAGTTAACCTTTAATACTACTAAATAGTATAAAACTAAAATTATATTAACTCCTAACGCGCAGTAAGCTAATAATATAGAGAATATATAACCTATAGCCCCCAGACCTATAAATAACTAATAGGACCTAATAGCTCCTATAAATAACTAGGAAATAATGAGCCTTTAATAGATATATAATATAATCCTCTAGCTTTAGTAGGAAAACGCGCAACTCGCTACTTAGCTTACGCCTAGGGCTAAGTACCTAGAACTTGCTCTATACTTAGGAGAGCTAGGAACTCTTTAAGGATTTCTTATCTACACCTAAGCCTACCTTTATTACTATACCGTCTTATATCTAAATGAGACCACAAAAGTTCACTAAGCCGCCTCTTTCCTTAATGGAGATACCCTCATCTAGTTTAAACTATTTAATAAGAGACTAGCTAGGCAGACTATATAATAAATAAGATAAAGAAACTCAGAAAGTATTTAGGAAGTATAGTAAGTTTGAGAAGAAACTTTAGGAAGCTTTTAGAAGCCTAGATAAAGAATAAATTACTAAATATAAACTTACTGATCTCATATAAAAGGGATTAGCTAGTAAGTATGCCGCTAAGTTCTAATAGATTTTATCTAAACTAGATTAGGGAGAAGAAGCTCTAATAGCTAAGTTCTACTAAGGCCTAAAGGAAGAAATTAAAAATAAGCTTACATAACTTCACTACCCTAAAGAACTCTATTAGTATATAGATACTATAGTTAAAAATAATAACTGCCTCTATAAATAACGCCTTAAATATAAAGGATAGTCTACTTAAAATAATAAAGTAGGATAAAATAATAATAGAAGAAAGGGCAACTAGTACTAACCTAGTAATAACTACTATACTAAACGAACTTCTAACTATAAGTGTAACTTTAGGGCACCTCAGTATACTACTACCTATAGATACTATAGTAGACCTATAGACCTTAGCGCAGCCTATAAAAATAATAAGCAAAATAATAACTAGAAAAACGATAAGTAATACTATAACTATAATAAGATGGGATATCTTACCTATAAGTACTAATCCCCTAAGAAGGAACGCTTTTAACTAGTGTCTAAGAAATAATAAATAAGTCTTGCTATTAAGACTATACCTTACAAATAACTTTATTAGACTACCTGCTATAATAATAAGTATAGAACCCACTTAGACTATAAGGAATACGCGGGATAGTACCTAAAAAACCCTTATAGATTGGGATATAATACTACTAGTATTCCCCTAGCAGCTATATGCACTCAGTGAAGCCTGTAGAATACTAAACCTACTTAAAGGCTAAAAGAAAAGCTAATAAGTAGCTTAATAAAATACTATATATACCCTCAGGCGTAGATATTAAAATTAATAATAAAGTCTATATTACTAAGCTATAATAAGGACTTTAAGTATATAAGCTATAAATTAGAATATAACCTAAAGAAGTTATACAGTAATAATAGATTAGGGCACTATAAGCCTATATTAAGAGATAACAAGATACTAGAAACAACCCTAAGTAAATCTAGTAGATTAATAACAAAACTAAGGACCAAGCAGCAAAGGAACCTATATAGAACTACGAGATATAGCCTTCTTAAGAATAATGAGATAAGCTCTATTACGCTAGAAGAGCTAAATAGAATAGACCTTCCGCTATAATAACTAATAAATAATAACTTGACCTAGAAATAGAAAGATAGATTAAATAAACCTCATTTAAAATTAATAATACCTCATCTAAAGAAACTAGATTAGAACTAATTAACTACTTAAGGTACCTCCACAAAAAGAAGATTAACCCCCATTAGGATAACTAGGAGATTACCTTTTATAGTATATCTAGATATAAAAGAAGAAACCTCTTATTTATAATATAGGTTAAAGGAGATTACGCCTATCTTAACCCCATATATAACTAATACTATTGAGTGTTCTGGGCTCAGTACCTTACGGACTACTATAATAAATATAGAGCTAATAAGTATAAGTATAATTTCTACCCCTAAAAATATAATAATAAACCTACTATATAATACTACCTAGAAAACTAACTCCCTATATAGGACTTAGTCCAGATAATTAATAATAATATAGTACTATTTAAACTATATTACTACTACTCCATGAGATATCTTAATAACTCTTATATTAAATAGAACTAATATATAAATAATAAATACTAAATCTACTTAGAAGAAAAAGCTAAGGTATAGTAAAGATAACTTTAGAGCTAATAATTAAAAAACTAGACTCGCCTACTAATAAAGAATAATAATAGGCAAAGACAAAAAGGTTCCTATATAGCATAACAGCACTAAAGACTTAATAATATAAGTATATATAAGTCTAGATATAACTTAATAGAAGATAGACTACTGTAATAATTAATAGCGGAGCCTAAGGAAATTTTATCTCACCCAGAACAGTAAACTAATAATAGATAACCTAAAAGAAGAAAGTAGCTGAAAACTGCTCTAACCTCAACACCATTAAAGGAGAATAAGTCTAGTATAGCAGAGAACGTATTAATATAGAGACCGTGCAACTCCCTTTATAGATCTATAGCTAGAATAAGTAACTGAACTTCGATATTATAGAGATAGTAGATAAATATAATATCATCCTTAGAAGACTATAGTTATATAATAGTAACCTCCAGATAGATTAGAGAATAGGCTAACTCTATTAGGACTAGGCTTTAGTTACTAAGTAGTAGCTAAAAAAGAGCGCCTTAAATAAACCTTATAAAATAACTAAAGCAAGAAGATTCCTTGCATACCTATAAATTAAGGATATAAACGCTAGAATATTATTAGTAATAGATATTAATAAGGAAGATTAATTACTATTTATTCTAGTAGAATACTAGTAGTATAATAAGCTATTTACTAAAGAACTTAATACTAGATTACTAAAGCATAGTAGCTATAATTATAAAATCAAGCTGAAGCCTAGAAGAGAACTAATATTTAAAAAGATCTATGGACTTAATTAAGAAGAAATAGAAGTACTTGATGCTTACCTAGAAGAGAACCTTAAGAAAGGATTTATTCAACTCTTAATATCCCTAGTAGGGTATTTAATACTCTTTATACCTAAGAAGAAAGGAAGGAAATAACTATATATTAACTATTAGAAACTTAATAATATTAATATTAAGAACTATTATCTATTACTACTTATCTCTAAGCTATGCGACCTCCTATATAGTGCGAACTATTTTATAGCCCTTAACCTTAAGGGAGCTTACAACCTTATCTGCATTAAGAAAGGTAAAGAATAGAAAATAGCTTTGAGAATATAATATAGATACTTTGAGACGCTTGTGATGCCCTTCAGACTCACAAACGCCCCCGCAATATTCTAGACTATAATTAATAAAATACTTTAATAATACCTCAATAAGTTTGTTGTGGTATACCTCAATAATATTCTTATCTTCTCTAAATTATTGGGAGAACATAAGAAGTATATATATAAAGTACTTTAAAGACTATAAGAAGTGAAACTCTTAGTTAAGCTAGCTAAAAGCAAATTCCACTAATAAGAAGTCGAATTCCTTAGATTCACTATCACCCTAGGAATTATTTAGATATATAAAGATAAAGTTAAGGTAGTCTATAACTAGCCTATACCTACTTATATTAAGGATATATAATTATTTCTCAGATTTACTAACTTCTACTAAAGATTTATTAGAAACTACGCTAAGACGAGCTAATAACTCTAGGACTTAACCCAAAAAGATAATATATTTTAATAGACTAGAGAATACTAAAATAATTTCAAGAAAATTAAGTAACATATAGAAGAAGATATTATTCTATTTATACTTAACTCTAATAAACTATTTAAATTAGAAACTAATGCCTCAGACTTTACTATAGGCGTATAACTTAGATAATAAGATAATAAGAATTAACTATAACTAGATGCTTTTATATTAAAAAGGTTTAGTGGATCTAAACTTAACTACTAGATATATAATAAGGAACTTATAGTAATTATTAAAGCATTTAAAGAATAGAGACTATAACTATTAGAAATAAAACACCTAGTTAAGGTATATATAGATTATAAGAACCTCTCTTATTTTATAACCTCAAAAGCACTTAATAAATAATAAATTAGATAGTTAGAATTCTTATTTGAATTTAACTTTGAGATTAACTATAAGAAAGGAAATAAGAATAGTAAAGCTACTGCTCTTAGCTGCTAACTAGACTATAATATCCTAGTACTAGAAGAAACTTAAGTTATCTTGAAATAAAATAAGAATAGAAACCTTATGCTAGTAATGAGACTCTTAATAATAGCTAGGAAGGTTAGTACTAGCTTAACTAGATAGATGACCCCTGAAACTATTAGGGAGATATACTTAGCACTAGCATATAGATACTAAGGCGTTACTAAGATATAGAAATGCATCCAATAATACTATAATAAAACCGCTATATAATAGGAAGTAGTAAATGCTATTAAAGACTGCGAAATTTGCGCTAAGAGCAAACCTAGCTAATATTAACCCTATGGGAACATTCAACTACTGCTAGTACTAGAAGCAGTATAGTAATCTATATCTCTAGACTTTATTTTTAAATTACTGAAGTTAAAAGAACTAATAACTAATACTAAGTACAATAGCATTTTAGTTATTATAAACTAACTTACGAAATATACCTACTTTATCCTATATATGGAGTTAAGTACTATAGAAGACCTTAGTTATATATTCCTGAAAACTATTATTAGCTAATATAGTATGCTAATAGAAATCGTGTTAAATAGAGATAAACTGTTTACTTTGAAGTTTTGGAGATCCCTAATCTCGCAGCTTGGATCTAATTATAAACTCTTAACTGCTTTTTATCTGCAAGCCAATAGACAAACCAAACAAATTAACTAAATCCTTGAGATCTACCTACGCTATTATATTAATTAAAAATAAAACAATTAGATATTACTACTACTAATAGCCTAATTCGCCTATAATAGTATAGTAGGAGAAAGTATAAAAGAATTACTATTCTATCATAACTATAGATTTAACTCCACTATATATAGAGAACCACAATAGGGCCTAGCAGCACTTAAAGCTGTGGTAGGTATTAAGAAAATTTGAGAAATTTAGCAGTAACTTCCTAAAGACCTCGAATTTATGTGCGAACGCATGCGCAAATACGCTAATAAGAAAAGAGTTAAGGGACCAACTCTGAAGGAGGGAGATAGTATCTACCTCACTTAATGAAATATTAAAACTAAACGACTAAGCAATAAATCAGACTATAAAAAACTTAAACTATTTTAAATTAATAAAAAGCTATTAGATATTAGCTATAAACTCTCACTACTAGATACTATAAAGTGCTATCTAATCTTTTATATTTCACTTAAACTATTACTTTAAGGATTATAAATAAATAACCTTATTATTATGGAATTAAATAAACTAGAATATGAAATTAAATAAATTATTAACTATATTGAAGATAAGAATAGAACTAGATACCTTATTAAGTAGAAAGGGTATAGATATAAAGATAACATATAGGAACTAACCATAGATCTCAAGTACGCGTAAGAATATCTCCGCATATATTGGGAATAGTAAATAACGAACGGACTGTAAGTAACGCCCACACCTAAGGGAACACGTGCAAATAAAACCCCACTTATTTAACCCCAACTAATAGTTAGACTGATATAATAAAACTAACTATAAGACGCTAATCTGTTTATATAACTAGGGATACTAGCAAACTAGGATGCCTCACCTAATAAGAAATTCGGGGTACTAGGATTCTAATCCCCTAAGACTATATCTAAATCTACTATACTAAAACTACCTATAGACTAAGCCTCTAGTATAAACGAAATTACTAGTTCCTCCTCAGTAACTTTATGACCTTTATAAAATACTATTCTCTTCTGTTTTCTTAAATAATCTAGCTGCACTATAGACTTATCTAACTCAGCCTGCGCAATATATAAGGTAGTAGCCTTTTTATATAATACCTCCTCTACTACTTTAATATCCTCTAAATAAGCAGCCTTATCTAGTAATTAGTTAACTAAGAAATAAGTTAGTAAAATAAGAATATACTAGTATAGTAATAAATATATATAAGTACAAACTATATCCACTGCCATATCATATAATCGCCCCAGGCAAGTATACTTGCTATAAACTTCACCTCTAGAAAGAAGCTTATAATATTTCCCTATTAAATAATAATATAAATAAGGCATATTAATAATAATACTAAACTTAGCAATATAAAGCGTATAGTTGTAATAATAAAGAGTAGAGGCAGAATTTGAATTTGATTTTTGAACGCGACCTGATATAGTATTAGTATTATAGGTAAAATCAGGACGCATAATTAATAGATCCCCAACCTAGGACTAATAACCTACTTATATTAGGTCTTGAGGATAAGACCTTTAGAGAGGGAACCTAATATTACAACCTATTATATAAGGATAATAGTTATCCAACCGAGACTAGTCGCTATATTTAATATATTATTATATATATATAGTAAAAAGCTTTTACCTAGAGATTCTCTTAGGGTAGCTATAAATAAAGTAGAGTAAGGTTATATATAATATAGTAGCTTCCTAGGTATATTATAGCTAGGGTTATATTAGGTTATATCCAAAAGAGTAGGAGGAATTACTTCTTGTAAAGAAGATAAGAGCTATAAGGTTCCTAGATATACTACTATTCTCCATAATTTATTAGTATTTAGTAAGGAGGTAGAGTAAGTACTAGGGAGGTACTATAGAGATATAGATTTAAGTAGTTAGCTTAGTAGATATTGAGAAGGCTCTAGACCTAAGGCTAAAGAAGGATTAATATTATAGGGTACTAGCTTAGATCCTAAATAAGTTCCCTAGCTTATTTAACTCTAATAAAGCCTACCTATTTCCTCGTAGTTAGTTTAGAGCAAACTACTAAATTAACTTTATCCCTACTCTAAATAGGAGGGAACTATTACTCCCTTGGGGACTTCTTTATAGTATATTATAAAGAACCTTTAAAGGCTTGTATAAATAACTTAAAGTCACTATTAGTAATATAATTATTTTTATAAAGGGTAATATCTGGACCTAACTAAGCAAGCTACTACTACTTATATCTACTAGAGTCTACTTAAATCTCAGTAAGAAGGCTAAGAGGGACTCTATTTCTCTCTACTAAAGGGTCTATAGTTAGGCTACTACTTAAGGCTATAGGTTATAGTTCTTCTAGGTTTAATTAAGGTAGGCTATAAAGTCCTTAGAGTTATATTTTCCTCTCTTACTACCTACTATATATAAAGTAGAGACTACTAGTTAAGAGTTAGTATCTAGATATAAACTGATAATGTATTATACCTCTATATCTATAGAATAGAAGTTCTAATTAATTATAATAATATATCTCACTTATTATACTTATGAGGTATATTCTCTCTACTTATTTAAATACTTTAGGAGTAAGAGTAGTAGCTTCTAGGTTATTATATTATATTAGAGGTATTACTAGTAGTTTACTAATAATAATTATCTAGGGAGGTTTAGCTAATTACTAATTACTCCTCTATAGCTCTTATACTTATTACTAGAGGTATTATAATACTATTACTAAGTTAGCGCGCAATAGTTTACCTTAAGTATTAGATATTAGAGTATTAACTATCTTAGTAACTAGTAGGGAGTAGTACTTGATTTATCTCGTATTATTATAGTAGTAAGCTTTAAATATATAAAGGGCTAGGCCTAAGTCTTTATAATAAGAGGTAGCGTAATACTATTTATTCAAAGCTAAAGAGGAAAGGGGAGAGTTTTCTACTTTACTAAGGTTATACTAGGTTTATAGGTAGCTACTGAGTAGGCCCTAAGGGCGGTGAATCTAGGCAGAGGCCCAGATAGTTCTAACTAAGCGTAGCCTATAATATATAAAAACTAAGTATCTGTAGCTTTATAATCTACTTTATAATTTAATTCTCTTAATAATAAGTAATAATTCTTTCTATATAGTAGTATTAAGTAGTTATAGTAGAAGCGTTTTACTACTATAACAGATTAGAGAGTTACTACTATTTTATAGTATAATTGTTCTTTATCTCTTATATGGTATCTTATATTTATAAGATTTCTAGAGTAATAAATATCAAGTAAAATAAGTTAAGAACGCTTTAAACATGCTTATAAAGTATTTTAATAAGTATTTTTATTAGCATAGTATAAAAGAGGGTATTAACTATAGAGGGTAGCCTAGAGGCTTTACTATTAATTCTGAGGTTTAGGATAATAATAATACTTATTTCTAGTAGTAAGTCAACAGCTAATATTATTAGACCCTATTCTTAATAGATAAGCTTAATCTCTATCTCTATTAACTTCTAGAGACAACTTCTAAGCTTATTTAGTAGGAGTTAGATTATTTGGATATTTTTCTAGCTCTCTCTTAGCTTATAATGACTATTTTTGCTATTTTAGTAATAGTAGCTAACTATAAGAGGGCTTTTAGTATTACTAAGTTAACTCTCACGTTATAGAGGTTAAGTATAAAGCTAGATATTATAGAAAGTCTCTAGTTAGTAAAAACCTAGTTAAAGAGGGGAGTTATATTATAGGATATTAGCTTTAGATTTTAATATAAATAGCTTTATATATATCCCAGTTAGGTAATTATAGGTTATGTGTTTTTATATAGTAATGAAGTTAGATAAGTTATTAGTTAGCTACCTAATTAAGAATAATAGAGAAAAATCTTATTAACAGTAGTTTTAGGGTTTAAAATTGACTTGATAGCACTTGCGGCAGCGCTGATCGAGACAAGTAGAGACATAGCAGTCCAACACCTGTGGAGACGAATCAAGCGGAAATGGTCATCCACTAGTGTTTCTGAAAGCTCTTTGCTGTTGTCGTTGGATTTCTTGGAGCAAAGGAGTGACCTGCCCCGACTGACGATCTGTTTCAAGAGGCTTGAAGGTGAGCGAGCGAGAAGCCAGCCTCAGTAGTACCCACTTCCTTTGCAGAAGGTGGGAAATAGGAGCAGTTACTGCCAGGTTGTTTGTCAATAAAAACACGGCACATGTCCCAGTGAAGAACGGAACGCCCTGCTTCGCTAGCTCATCGGATATGAAAATGTTTTGCTCGTCAAGTAAAGCAGTCTTGTTGTATTGCACATAAAGTGTGCTATTTGGACGAGCTTGAGAACAGAAGTTGCGATAGAAATGGAAAATCCATGGCTCGCCATACATTGCCAACATAGACTCCAACAAAAAGGCAGACACCAATCGCATAACCAGCTAGGTTGTTCACCAGGGTTTCGCGAGGATACCATAATGGCTTGCTTGTGATGAATTGCCAGTCGAGTCCAAGAGACAACAAGCCAAGGCCTTCATTACCGTTAGACTCGCCGAAGATAACAGTAAAGAAGAGTCTGTCTCTCTTGGCTAGGCAGAAGACACCGACTCCAGTCAAGATCGGCATGATGCACTTAAGCAGCACTTCCCAGGCGGCGATCGCAGCAAAGACCCAATAGAATGACTTGAGACGATCTCGAATTTCCTTCTTGTCTCGATGCAAGTTTTCCAGTAGCGCATTCATCGGTAGAATGCTGGGCCATACCATGTTGGACGGATATACGAGGGTGCTTCGAAGTAGACCCGCAAACCCATAATCCAGGCACTGAGATGGGAAGACAATAAGGATTGCCAGCACAAAACTTGGTTCCTCATTGTAGAAAAGGCTCTGCGCTGCGATGACGTTTACAGCAAGGGCCACCTGCGACGCCGGCGATGCCATCACAACAACAGCAGCATGCTCTTTCTGTGTGAATAGATGCGGATTCAGCCAACGTCGTAATGCCCCCTTTTATGGTATGGCGCGCTCGATAGCAGCTCCGAATACGTATCGAAGTAACGCGAGGAAGATATTTGAAACATCAATCGTGACGGGGCGGAAATAATAAATCGTCTCCATGAGTACCGAGGAAGAACACTCGGAACATCCACACATTGTCAGCAATGTCGTCCTCTGCATGAAGGACATGACGCACAACATCTTCCTTAGTTGCTCAAGGCAGGCCAGCATCCGACTTCGGTATCGAATTGTTCATATCATCGTGTTCGAGATAGATTTGAACCGACTTCGATGTGCTCGGAAGCTTTTCGCCCATCTTGGCTCCGGAAGATCGGAACAGTACGACGATAAACAAGAGTCTGATTACTACTGGCCCAACCGCGGATTAGCGAGAGGTCGGGGAACAGAAACAAGGTGAAGTGAAATGGATGTTATCAATCTTCGACTCACACATGCAAGATGAGAGAAGAATCTTCTAATTATCTAAAACTAATCAAGCAGCTTGCTGTTAGCTTGGCATGGGCTGGCATGCAGAGGGTAGAGGCTGGAGGACGGTCTTCACGATGAAGCAGTCACATGACTCAGAAGGGATTATTTTTAGAGTCTGTCACCATTTTACAGCTCGGCAGTCCATAATTGGATAAACAGATGTGCTGTTTGAATCATTTTCGGGGGTCTTCTTGTCTCAACGACTCGAGCACTTAGGATGGAAGCTGTCAATATCGATCGAGGACACACGTTTTGATGGTGTCACAATAAGGTTTCAAGCTTCAACTGGACATCTGCCCCATGCTTTCCAACGATCTTTTCCCCGTGACTCCTGTTGACCATGAATCGAGCTCCTTGATACGGCATTGCTCTAGCAACAACAGTCTGACTTGAATTTCCCTAATAATTCAAGACGGATTCGCAGTGGTAGTAGTAAGAGTTGTAGTAGCATTTTGAGTTAGCGATAACCCTCCTTTACGCATATGAACTTTGATCGGCGGCAAAACATTCGCCGCAGAGGTTGAGGGGAAACTGTTTCGGCCGTCCGGACTATGTGTGTGCCAAGACTTCGGTGTAAACTCCGAGGAGTTGCCCCGAGGCCCCCACACCCCCGGCGAGTCAAGAGCGAAAACAATGCCCGCATGAATTTCTCATCATTCACACTTTGTTTCCCTCCTATGTCATTATTCGGGAAACAAGACTGAGGCTGCGAGGCCATCTTTCGTGACTCGCGGTGTCAACACGTCTGCTACACGTCGCGCTCGGCACAAGTTCTACACCGCGCGGATATCTCAGTACAAGTCTACAAGCTTTCACTGAAGAATCTCCAACAAGATGATCGACGCCAATACGTTGACATACAACGTTGCTGTTTTCCTCAGCACGCTGTTTCTTCTAGAGACCGGGGCGGACAAGTTCGTCGACCACGCGGCCGTCGTGGCCCGGCGCACCGGGGTTCCGGACACATTAATTGCCCTACTCACTGCCGGTGCCGAGTGGGAAGAGGTGAGACACCCGGTTTCTCGGCCCCATACATCGGCCCTGGAAAGACTTTTGCTCAGCGCTTCCTGGCTAATTTCCTTCCATTGCAGCTCGCCGTGATTGTCAGCGCCTTAGCACAAGGCCACGCCCCCCTAGCGCTGGGCAACATCGTTGGCTCGGCCATCTCCTACATTCTGGGGGCCTTTTCTCTCGGTTTGCTCTTCCGCAATGGAGAGACCATGCAATTTGATCGCAGTGCGCGTATCTACTCACTGTTACTTCTGGGGGTGACTACCGTTGTCATCCCGGTGATCTACTTTCCACGCCAAGACCTATGGCGCATCGCAGGTATCGTTCTCATCGTTGCCTTCATCGTGTACATCATCTCTGTGGGATGGGCCATCAGCCGCGGAGCTCTCACTGCACCCAAAGGTTCCGACAGCGACAATGACAGCTCCAGCGACGATGAACGCGATACCGAGCCTGCTGCCAGTCGTCGCCGAAGAAGCAACGGGGAGCAACAGCCTCTGCTTCGTCCGTCGGAGAATTTTGCTCGACGTCAACGCGGTCTGTGGTATCACATCGGCTGTTTCGTCGCCGGCCTCGTCGCTATCTGCTTGTCCGGCTATATTCTCTCACATGCAGCCACTAACGTCGCCGACATCCTCGGCGCTTCCGAAGTTCTTTTCGGCATCGTTGTTGTCGCCATCGCAACTACACTACCGGAAAAGTTCGTTGCTGTTCTAAGTGGCAATCGTGGCCACGGCGGGATTCTTGTTGCGAACACCGCTGGTAGCAATATTTTCCTGTTGACGCTGTGTTTGGGTATTGTCATGGTCGGCACTGAAGGCAGGTTGGGAGGCGCTGGAGGCGTGGATATTGTTGAGCTAGCCGTGCTGTGGCTGTCGTCGCTCGTGTTCACAGCGACGACGGTATGGGGTGGCGGCAGATTTGACCGTGCAATTGGTGGCTTGATGTTCGTTGGCTACGTTGCTTTCATTGTTGTTGAGTTTACGGTTCTGAGGAAGGTTGTCAATTAGTCCTTAACTCTTTAGTCCTGCATGGCCGGCGGCCAAAACTTCGTAGTGAGATAGTGAACCGTAATGTTCAAACGGACTTTCACCAGTCCGGTCGGAATAGACCGGTAGGTAATGTTAAATAGTGGTTGCTATGCTAGGTATCCTCGAAGCTGCGAGGTGGGAGAATTCGACTGTGAAAGCTTGCCTTGATTTTGCGGGTAGATTTTTGGGTCAAAGCCATCATGCAAGGTTCTCTGAGGAGCATTTTGATGGGAACTCGGCAGCTTTTCATACTCATGATGTCTCGCTTGAACCGTCATAGAATACTGTACTTCTACCACATCTATGCTTCTTACACATTGAAGCTCGTTGCGTATTTGGTGCGAAAAGACTTCTCTCATGAGACTCGTTCAAAGACAGCGTGTTTCTTGGGATCTGGTAACCTTGATCAGGACTTCGTGCCCAACTTGGTTGAACCCCCATCAAATAGCCGGTAGTCTTCGCACCAACTTTTCATTTCTTTCATAAGTTGAGCATTCAATTGCAATCGACCTGGCACACTATCCTGCGTCTGATCCAAGTACTAGGATTAAAAGATGGTGATTGTGAAATCCAAAAACGCCATTTCCCTAACGCGTACCCAAAATGTGCTAATAAATCACGGAGGTATCAAAGTAGGCCGTAAAACCATGAAAACCGAGCCCTCAAGATCCTGTTCATCCTTACTTTGCCGCCGCCGTGGCCGGTGAAGTCGATGTCGCTGGTGCCGCGGCGATGGGGGGCGCTATAGAACTCTCTCCTCCTTCATGACCGGACTTGAACATCTTCTTGATGTTCTTCGGGTCCTCCAGGGCATCCAGCGCCTTCTGAGTCGTGCTCTTGACTGGCGCTCCGTCGTCACCTGCGTTCTCCATTGCCTGCAACGCACTCTCGGTAGAGCTCAGGGAGCTTAAGCTTGGGCTCCGGGCAAGCACCATGTTGACCATTCTGCCCTCCTTCTTCTTGATCTGTACCTGCTCCTTCTTGAGCTTCTGCAACTTCTCATCCTCACAGTGCATGACCACGATGCCCATTCCCGGGAAGTTAGCCTCGAGAAACTCTTTCAGTTTAGGCAAGATGGATTTGTCGGGGCGATACGTTCCGGAATCGTTGTCAATGGTGAGTTGATAACGTGCGGGGTTGTGAGGGGGGTGACCGTTGGGAGGACCACCAGGAATTTCTTCCGAGGGGTGCGTCCTCTCTTTAGGTTCAGGATCCTCGGATGCGTCCGGCTTCTCGAGGCGACGGACGAAGAACTCTCCTGAACATGCGATGTAGGTCTCGACGTCGCTGTGCATGGTGTGTTTGCTCAACATGTCAATACTGAACTCTTTTCCTGTCTCGGTGAACCGGAACATGCCATCCAGGGTGAGAACGTATGTGAAGACGCGACCACCTTCGTCGAAGTGCACCATCTTGAGGAATTGCAGCGACGCCTCCTCGGATCGTGCCTTGAAGACGCCATACTCGGTAGAGCTGTCGAAGTTGTACACTCGACTGTGCTGCTTGTGAAGTGCCTTGTTGAGTATCTTGCCTCTCAAGCCGCTCTTCGCAAACATCAGTCCAATTACGGGTCTGAATTCGACGTAGCGGTGGTACAGCTCGGGGGGCACGGGGCCCGACAGCTGCATCTCATTGGATTGGAAGCTGGGACATTTTAGCGAAAGGGTCAACACGGCTCTCAAGATGCGCAACATACTCATATTTGGTGGTGCTCTTGTTGTCCTTGTTTTCATGCTCGTCGGAAAGCCCGTCAGGCCGTGCATCGTCCTCCTCGTTCCTGTTGACCTTAACGCCGGTGAGGCGCCCGATCATGGGACTGAAATGTTTGAAGTATCTCGTAGGTCCGACCGTGTACATCTGAGCGTGCGGGGGGTTCGACTTGCCGAGGACCTCCATACTAATCCACAGCCTGGGCGACATGTCCACAGTCGGGTCAAAGTGACTGGTAATGGCCTTGAAGAAGTAGGCGCGCTTACTTCCCATGCGCTTCTTGGCGACAAACTCTTGACCCGGGGACGGGTAGCCTTTCCAGGTCTCATCAACAAATGGCACCTTGACAGTCACATTACCCAGGCGATCATCGTGATCGGGATAGTCTTCATCGTAGAGGCGGCACTTCAGGATGAAGCCGTTGGAGGGCACGTTGGCGACAATCCACTCGTCGTTCCACACCGGCTCTGTCGTCCTTCTTTCCGTCTTTGTTCGGTGAGTCAGATCCGGGTCTTCTTTGTGGCGCTTAGGAACGGCCGCTTTGAGCGTAACATGGATGTATGGATCAGAAGACCTAGTTCCGAGGTCTGCGGCCGGAAGATTGCTCGCTTTGTGGAAGACAAATCGCACGGTATAGCCCGGAGGAGCGTCAGGAAGCGGAGTGGTGTCGAAGCCGCCAGAAGGTTTGGTCTTGTCCTTCACCTTCTCCTTCCCCTCAGCGTAGAGCCCTTTAAGATCGCTGGAGTGGTGATGCGGCTTCTCGTTCGGTGGCTTTTGACTGTCAGCATTAGGGTTCTGCTTGCTCTCGATCCTGTTTTCGAGAGCTGCCTCTTTTTTCCGCGACAAGTCGCCCCCTTCGGTTGATGGCCCACCGTTTGCTGACAAGTCGCTGCCATCAGTGGCTTGACCACTTGTTGCCGCGCCTGCGGGCGACTCGCCATTCAGAGCCGTACCGTTGGCTGCATAGCCGTTGATAGTCTGAGCGGCCGACGTGCCGTTGGGAAAATGACCGTTGGTTGTGGGACTATCACCCGATGTGCCATTGGCGGCGTGTCCGTTGGGTGCATGTCCATTCGCTTCTTGTCGAGGAGCAGTCGCGACAAGAGGCTCGCTGTTCGGTTCGCGAGATGAAGTCGCATTAGAGATACCGGGCCCATCCGAGGGGCCATCGGAGGGTGGATGACCGTTGGGCCTCTGCTCCTCAGCGGCCGACATGTCCGGGCGTGTCTGGCAGATGCGAGATGACCGTAAGTAAGCTTTTCCGTAGCAGACAAAGGCGTTCGCGGCTACGTTATCCAAAAATGGCGCCAAAGGTTACTAGATGAAGACGTCTGTAACACCCCGGTGGTTGGCTGCACTGGCGAGATCTGAAGTAAGGTAGGTCCTTCGGGTAAAGAAAATACAGAGGTAGCGGGAGATCTCGTCGAGACCCTGCAGGCTCTCGTGGTCGTGGACCGTTGCCAAGACCGCAGATCACTTTTGGGGTCACCTTGTTTGGCCGAACTGGGCTGGACTGGCACTGCCGCGGGCCAATGATGTCTTCAGTGGGCCACTAAAGCTCGGCGGTTGGCCCGTATTAACCGCTTTGAGAGCTCTACCGGGGATGTTCAGATAAGAATGGGAGAAGCTGGGGCTTGTGGCCGTTGACCCTGGCGCAAAGGCGAGGAGATGATTCGACGGCGTCTGTCGGACAAGTAAGTGAGAGGTGACAAATTACGTAGCTATGCTCATGAGGAGGGCGAAGTTTGAAAAAGGGTAGCTAGGGGATTAAATCTTGAAGAAAAGCAGTTGGCGGAAAACACCCCGGGTGCGAGGGGTTGGGGTTGGGGGGGGGGGGCCGAGATTATCACAGGCCAGCTGAGAGGGGAATGCGGGTGGGGGAGGAAACACAGGCTTTCACGAACAGGCGCTCAATTCGATCAACAAAGCGTCGCAAGCAATTGTCCTGCTGGCGGTGTGGCTGACGTCATTTCGTTAAGATTTGGCCGTAAGGTGCGGCTAGAATGTGCCGGAGCCGGGATCAGCTCGCCATCTTGGCTAATAGTCCCTGCTTGGCCGCATCTTACCGGTTATATCCAGCAGCTCCTCCCGTCAGCGCATGTTTCACCATCACGAGCCTTCCAACCTTGGCTGTTGGTTGTCAGTACGTAAATCCTCATATGGAGATGAGTGAATTCTGAAAGCCGAGGGGCCCGTCAATCGGACTTCAGGTTGCCAAGATAGGATAGTGGGGATCTCTGTTGATAGGCCCATCCGTACCAACAGACCGGCCATTCGCTCCGGGTCTCGGCAAGACCCCACAATAGTTCGGGAGCAGCCGCCGGCCCGGAACTCCTATTAGAGAAAGATTATTAATTAGATCTAGTAGAACCATTTCTAGTCTGAAGACAGGTATTAATACGAATTATGCTTTACTTATATTTATTCTATTAGCTAAACCCTAACCCTAACCCTAACCCTTACTCTTATACTGCTTTTTTGAGGTTTCTATATAGGTTATTAATAGCTATGCTACTTTTAATGTAGTATATATTATAGTATAAAGGCCGCAATTACAATGCTATAATAGTAAATCCACTTTTATACCTCATCTTATTTGCTACAACTTTACTAATACTTTATAATACTAACTTAACTCTATATCGTTCTACTAAAGAGCTAGAATAGCTTCTACTTATAACTCTTTAATACTATTCTCCTCTAATGTTAATAGTAGCTATATATTACTATATAACTAACCTAGGAGTAGATCTTCTATAGCTTTATCTCTTATTATTATAGATGTTTTATAGCTATATACCTATAAATATAAGGGGTCTAAAGATATATAGTTAGTAAACTTATATAACTAGAAGTACTTATAAAAGAGTTTATATAAAGTTTTCTAGCCTCTTATAGTAAATAGAGTATAATTATAAAGTAGGTTATAGTTTTTATTATTTTGAACTATAGTATATCTAATAGCTTCGCTTCTATTACTTAAGTTTAAGTATTAATAGTAGAGGAGTTAAGGTTTATTTCGCGCGCTTAAATAGCAGCTATAATTTATAGATACTTAATTAGTTTGAAATCTATTTTAAATTTTTTAATATACGCGCTATATTATATAGAGAGCATCTTGATAAAGTTCTTAATAATTATAAGTAATATATTTATTTTATAGTTAGCTAGGTAGAAGCTCTACGTATATACTATAAGTTAGTTAGATATAAATAAAATAGAGAAATACTCTTTATAGCCTTTATTATAATTATAGAAATCTAATATACTATATTTACCTAAATTAGTCTATTTAATAGACTTCCGCAGCACTTACTATACTTAGTAGTATACTTTACTTAAGCTATAGGTATTAGAAAGCTTCTAGACTTAGGTCTCTAAGATATTAGTACTATAGCGTTATACTACTATAAATAGACTTATACTCTATAGTTATATTATATATATATACTAGGCGTTTTAGAAGTAGCTAGTTTATTTTTAGTAGCTAAGAACTAGCTACTTATATACTTTTTTATTCTTTAAGCAATAAAGCAGAGGTATCTGAAGCATCAGATAATAATTAAGAACCTACTAGTAATACTTTTCTTCTGGATTATAGAGAAATAAATAATCTAACGTATATAAATAATTATATGATAAGCTTATATCCTACTATAAGCTATATTACTATAGCTTATATAGTAATATAAGGTTACTCTTAAACTCTAGTAGTAAGTAATATTAAAGATATATAGCTATATTATTCTTCCTCTATACGGCTTAATATTAATAGCAATGATATTATACCTATAAATAAGCACTAGTATGCTCCTACTTATAGGAAGTTACTAGTAATAGCTCCTATTAGTATTTTAGTATTATTAATAATATATACTATTACGCTTAAATTAAGTATTACTAAGTTATAGACCTTATAATATAACTATTATATATAAGAGGCGGACTTAATAGCTCCTCTATACTAACTATATAGTTAGTTACTACTTTCTTATACTCTCCTAGCTAATTTAAGTTCATAAATATACTTAATAACTTCTTTAGTATTATTAATTTGCTTTTTAATAAGGTAGTAAATTATTATGGTCTACGCCCTGTTGGAACTATCTGGGCTTCTGCCCAGACTTACCGCCCTTAGGCCCACCCAGTAGCTACCTACAAACCTAGCGTAACCTTACTGAAGTAGAAAACTCTCCCTTTTCTTCTTTAGCTTTGAATAAATAGTATTATACTATCTCTTATTATATAGACTTGGGTTTAGCCCTTTGTATATTTGAAGCTTACTACTATGATAATAAGAGGTAGGTTGAGTGCTGCTCCCCACTAGTTGCTAAGATAGTTAATAACCTAATAGCTAATAGCTAAGGCGAGCTGTTGCGCGCCAACTTAGTAATAGTATTAAACTACCTTTAGTATTAAGTATAGGAGCTATAGAGGAGCAATTAGTAATTAGCTATACCTCCCTAGATAATTACTACTAGTAGATTACTAGTAATGCCTAGTATAGTAACTTAGAAGCTACTACTCTTACTCCTAAAGTTCTCGAGTTAGTAAAGAGAATACGCCTTATAGATATAACAGATAAGATATATTCTTGCGATTAACTAGGCTTTCTACGTTATAGATATAGAGGCGTAGTATATTACTAACTTATGCCTAGATATTAACCCCTAACTAGTAGTTTCTACTTTCTATAGAGCAAGCAGTAAGAGAGGAAAATATAACCCTAAGGATTTTATAGCCTATCTTAATAGAACCTAGAAGAATTAGAACCTATAGCTTTAAGTAGTAGCCTAACTACAGACCCTCTAGTAGAGAGAGATAGAGCCCCTTTTAGCTTTCTTGCTGAGATTTAAGCGGACTTTAGTAGATATGGGGGGTAGTAACTAGCCTAGTTAGGTCTAGATATCTCTCCTAGAGGCTGCTTTTACTCCTAGGCTAAAGGACTAGTTAATTACTATCAACCTACCTTCTAATTATAGTGGGTAGCTCTTAAAAGTTTAGAATATTACTTAGAAAGTTAAATACTAGAAGGCTTTTAGCTACCTTTAAGTGCTCTACTAGAAGCTAGTAGCTAAGAATACTAATGGGGATACTTATATAACTGGGGTAGTATATATCTTAAAGGTGAAGGAGAAATACTACCCCTAATAGGACTTAGAGTCCTCCTCTAATAGCTACTTAGTATATCCCTAGTAGTAAAGAGATAAAGATACCTACCCTAAGGATACCTATACCTACTATACCTATAGAGTTAAGGGCTATATTATATAGCGTTACCTTATAAAGAATAACTAGCTACTAAAAGTTACTAAAATTAAGACTCTAAAGATTAATTCTACTAGCTGAGAGGAAGAAGAGGACTACTAGGTGGAGATATACTCCTCTGGAGAGAATAAAGAGTTAGGAAAAGACTAACTCTGGACCGAAATTAGGCCCTAGAGCCTACTAAAGAGGAGATATTAGGTTGGGAATAATATAAAATAGAGTAGCTAGTAGATAGCAGACCTATTATTATACAAGTTAGAGTCAATAAAGAATACGTAATTTATACTCTAGTTAATACTAGTAGTAATACCTATATAATAGTTAGCTAGTCCCTAGCTTAATATTTCTACTTTCTATATATTAAGAAGAAGTAGTAACTTATAAGGGGGTATACTCTTAGCAGTTTATTACTAGGTAATACTCTAGGTATAGTAACCTTTAATTTAAAGACTAGTAGCTATATCTAGTATATATTTATATATATAGTAGAAGGCCTTAACCTAGAGATCGTATTAGGATAGCTATAGATAGAGTAGAATAAGTTTATATATAATACTATAGCCTACTAGGTATACTATAGCTAGGGCTATATTAGGCTATACTTAAAGAAGTAAGAAGAATTACTCTTTATAATAGAGATACGGGCTACTAGATTCCTAGATATAGTGTTATTCTCTATAATTAATTAATACCTAGCTGTTATGGGCTAGGCTGCGCCCGCCTCCAAGCCACTAGGGCTACGCCACTTTAGTAGTAGCAAGTACGCGAAGGCTTGCAGCCCCACTATATAACCGTATAAAAGCTGCTTAAGCACTATATGAGCCTGCGGACTTAAGCTTTCTCTCCTTAGTATAGATTACTTCTAATTAATAGCACTTCTTTATTAAATAAACCCGGGCTATGCCCTTTATATATCTATACTTACTATAGTATCCTAGCGCCTCGCTGATTATACCGCGCAATAGAAGGCGAAGGGATAGCAGCTGCCCCTCTAGTATAGGCGGTATTTGCGGTAAGCCTAGAGGTAGTTCTCGCTAATATATAGAATATAATAATAAGGCTCAAGCGTTATATATAAGCTATAGAGGGTAGCGCGCGAGCCCCTACCTCCGCACCTAGCGCGGAGGGCATAACTACTGCCGCAGCAGCTACTCTAGAGCTAACTGCTATAGCTAAGCCCTCAACCTTCTGCTAGAAGCCTCTCCCTAACCCCCTCAAGTACTTAGGGCGCTATGAGGAATATCTTGCGTAGAGCATATAGATATATAATAAGCTTATACGAGATAGGCGCTTCTTTAAGACCTATTAGGAGATACTCTACTATATCTGTATATATCTAGGCGATATGCTATATAAGATTATATAGACTTTTTATAATACTAGCGGACTAGGCTGTGCTTATAACCTGGATGATTTTATAGGCTACCTTAACTGCTCCTATTTTAACCTAAATATTACCTAGTATGTGATAGCCTAATTGTCTAACTTATATATAAGGAGGAATAAGATCTTTGCCGCCTTCCGTCTGCGATTTAAATGCACCTTAGTGCAAGCTAGTAGAGCGAACTAGGTAGATAGTATATAAATTAACTTTTTATAGAGTTCCCTCTTATATAACCTCATAAACTGACTTATTACTAAAAACACCCCCGCTATATATATGGAGTATATTATAGTCGTTTAGGATATTGCTTAGAAGCTTAAGAATTTTAACTATATAAAGGCTACTACTAGTAGGGCTTAACCCCGCGCGCCTACCTCGCGGGTCAATAGCGATAGCGATATGCATATAACTAGATTATTGCGGGCAGTAAAGAAGGCGAAATAGGGCTCTAAGGACACTAAGGGCCCTGAGGATTACTACTATTATTATAGATATAATGAGGTTAGCTATATTAGGTATAACTACTCCTACTAGAAGATAAGTAGCGCTTAAGCGGCTAGGGCTAATAATAGTGAGGGTAATGCTAGTAATACCTTAAGTAAGCTAGATAATAATAGCGAGTTAAGAAAAGAGTAACTCTACTATAAAAGCGGGTAGTGGAGTATATAGAGGAAGAGCGGGCAGGCTAAGAAATCTTTAGAGCGGAATATAGTATAAGCAGACTTTTAGTAACTCTTATAGTTAGAATTAATAAAGGATACTCTACTTATACTTTAATAGACTCTAGTTATAATATCTATGCTCTTATAGATTATAAGTTTACCTATTACTTTAAGTTACTATATATTAACTATTAGAAGTAATACTTATGCGGTTTTACTAATAATGCAGAGTATATCGCTACTAAAAGCGTAGTAATATATTAGATTAAGATAAGTAAATATATATAGCAGATCTATATATATTTATATATATTTTATAGCTTAGATGCGGACCTATTCCTTAGGAAGCCCTAGATAGAATATAACTATATTATTTATTATGCGGCAGAATAGTATATCTTTTATAGTAAGGCGTAAGTAAATATTCCCTTATTAATTTAGAAGGAGTTAGTATATATCTATAAGATTAGAGATACTTATTTCCTTAGTGTAGCCTTATTCTAGGCAATCTATGATAGAGTAGCTATGGGGCGGTTATTAGGGTTGCTACTTAAAGCTATAGCTATTATCTAGTTAATAAGTATAGTAGATATTAATAAAGCCTTATGGCTTAAGGAACTACCTGCTAGTATTACTATAAAGGTCCCAGCCTATCTTATAGAGTATATAGACCTATTTATACTATCTAAGGTATACTCACTACTACTCTTATAGCCTAGTATTAACTATAAAATACTACTAGAGCGTAATGCAAGCGGATAAGAGGTGGCGCTACTATAGGGCCTGCTATATAGTATATCTTAGGAAGAGCTGCTAGTTCTGTAGAAGACGCTTACTAACCTACTAGATAAGGGATTTATCTAAGTAAGCAGTTTACCTGCAGGCGCGCTAGTGCTATTTATATAAAAGCTGGGCAGTAGGATCTATTTTTATTATAACTACTATATGCTAAATGTAATTATAAAAAAAGCTACTACCCCTTATTACTAATTATAGAGGCCCTTTAACAAGTAAGTATAGTGAAGTAGTATATAAAGCTTAATGTAGTTGCGGCGTTTTATAAGATCTATATGAAGGCTGAAGACGTTTAGAAGACTGCTTTTAGAATGCGGTATAGGTTATTTAAGTAGCTTATCTGCCTGTTTCAACTTACTAGAGCGCCTGCAACCTTCGAGTATTATATTAATAAGACGCTCTAGGAGTTCCTTAATAACTTCATAACTACATATATTAATAATATTCTTATTTACTTAAGTAGCTTAAGGGCAGACTATAAAGCGAAAGTAAAATAAGTGCTCTAATAGCTAAAGGATGTAGGCCTAAACCTAAACTTAGTGAAGTCTGAATTTTTTGTAAAGATAGTTAAATATATTAGTTTTTTTCTAAAAGCAGGCGAGGGTATTATATATAACCTGGAGAAGGTTCACGCTATTTAGAAATAAGCTGCGCTAAAGACTATTAAGAGTATATAGAGTTTCTTAAGGTTTGCAAATTATTATTAGGTATTTATTAAGAGATATACTAGCATTATAGCAGCTCTAAATTAACTTATTTAAAAGGTAGTGCTCTTTAGCTAGAGAGAGGCACAAAAAGCTATATTTAAGATACTTAAAGCTAAGTTCTTATTTATATTAGTACTACGCTATTTTAACCTAAATGTAATAATCGTAGTAGAGATAGACTGCTCTAGATATATATTAGGCAGTATATTAATATAATAAGATAAGAAAGGGCAGCTCTTACTAGTTACTTACTACTTATAGAAACTTATGCCTACTTAATATAACTACTTAATACATAATAAAGAACTCCTTATAGTTATTATATACTTAGTAGCGTGGGATATAGAGTTATATAGTATCTAAGGTTTAAGGTACTAACTAATTATAAGGGCTTAGAATACTTTGTAAAAAAGTAGAAGCTATTAGAAAAGTGAAGTTATTAGGTAGAGGAGCTATCTAAATATAACTTTAAGCTTAAATATCGCCTAGGAGCCCTAGCTGCTACGCTAGATGCGCTATCCCAATGTGAGCAAGACACGCCGAGCGGATAGGACGATAATAGAGAACAGAGCCGGGTTATCCAGGCTATCCGAAGCTCCGCGCTACTAGCGCGGGTAGCGTGGAGTAGAGACTTAGATAAGAATGCCCTATTATATATACCTATCTTTAAGAATAAAGCGCTATAGTAGCTATAGGAAGAAATACTCTAAAATAACCTATAGGATAGAGCTATATATTGCGCAATAAAATATAGCGACTATAGTTTCTTTCCTACTCTATAGCTTAAGGTATAGATTGCAGAGTGTGGGATAGATATAGCCTACTGCCTAACCTTCTGCGGCTAGATATAGGTGCTAGGGAGTAGCGATGAGAATAATGCAAATAACGGGCTCTGCATGCATATTGTCTAGCTTAGCTATAACTCTAGTATTACTTAATACCTCAGGCGGAATAATATACTAGGTATCCTCAACTGCTAGTACTTCTAGCCCAGATAATTTAATATAATAAGGCGATTTATTTATAACTATAATAGGTATAGTAGAGCGGTAATCTAGTAATAAGTAAAGTGGGGGCTATTATAGCTCCTCCTAATCCTAGAGTATATCTATAATAACCTCATAATAAACTTTATTATAGACCTACTAGTATTATTAGCCTTAGGAGCAAAGTATCTCTAGGTGATTATTAACTAGCTATTAAAAGTACTAACTTTAGAACTAATAACTATAATAGATACTAAAGTATACGTAGAGTAGTTTATTTAGTGCTATTACTACTTCTATAGTATACTGCAGACTATTATGAGTAACTGTGGTAGTAACTAAACTAGCTGCTTCTAGAAGAGGTTCTGCTAGCTTATTAGTATTAAGTAATACCTAAGTATTATATTTTATTTGTAAATAGATAGGGCGAGAGAATAGTTTAATTAGGATATTTAGGCGATACTATATAACCTAGTAAGCTTTAGTTAGGATAATTAGGAAAACTACTTACTATTTATATAGCTTACGCTTAATAACTATAATACCTCTATAATAGAGATAAGCCCCTTCTTCCTTAAGTATAGCTATAATGTTAACTTAATTATAGTTATAGAGCCTATGCCCCCCAAAACCTATAGCTATAAGGTTACTACTTAGAAGTTTATTAAGAAGCTAGAGAATTTAATATAACTAGTATAAGTAGTAATTACTACTATTTAATAAGCTATAAAGAGGTCTATAAATAGCTACTAAGAACCCGTAGAGCGCTTTAAGGTTGATAATAAAGTGTAGTTATTAATAGTAAACTATAAGACCCTACGCCCCTATAAGAAGTTAAACTAGCTATACTATAAGTATAGGGTAGTAGAGGTAATAACGCCTACTATTATTAAGCTTAATATTCCAGAATATATATGTCTAAACTTCTATATTAGCTTACTATAGAGGGCTATAGATAACCTGCTATCTAGATAAGTATATAGTAATATATAACTACTACTAATACTTAAGGAGAATAGTATGAAGGAATAGTAAGTAGATATTATTTTAGCTGCTTAGTAAAAAGCAGTTAGGCGTAATGGGCGCTATAAGGTACTTATAAGGTAGAATAGCTATTAATAACCTATATAGGAGCCTCTTGAGGAGCTCTATAATATAGCTACTATAAATAAGTTTAAATATAAGTATAGTTTAGTAGAAGAGAATAATAGTAACCCTATATATCTAGTAAGCTATATAGTTACTATGAGTTAGTAAGTTATAAGAAAGAGGAGGGGTATAATTAGTAGTAAGTATAGTAGAGAATAAGCTAGCTAGAGTAGCTGCCTGGGAGGGTGTAATATAGGCGCTAGGTGTAATAGGTGCAGGAGGCGCGTTAATAGTGTAGAAGCCGGAGGTACTAGCGGGGCTAGCGGGGGTGGGCGCGGCAGCCTCAGCAGCAGCCTATTTAGCCTCCTTCTTAGCCTCCTTCTTTACCTCCCTCCTTACCTTTTTATTAGTAAGAATAGTATGCCTCTTAAGGAGCAAGCGCTACTAGAGGGTATAGCTAAGGCGTAGCTACTCCTAGAGCTATAGATAGGTTAGCTATATAGGTTATAGTATTAGGGTGGTACTTATAAGATTATTATTCTCTAAGTTAGTAGTAGAGGTAATACTAATAGCCTCTTAGGCTTTATAATCTTAGTCCTCCTCCTTATTATAGTGTAGGTAGGTTAGTATAATATTATAGCGCTTAAGTATATAGGAACTTATGGGGATATAGCTGCTGCGGCCGCGAGTTATAATATATTTAGTGTAATAGGTAATATAGATATCTATTAGGAGTTAGTAGAGCTAAGAGCTATGCGGGCGCGGGAGACATATACTGAGGGAGTTATAGCATGCGGCTATAGAGGATAGTAGGTCTGCGTTAGTATAGTAGATACTATAGAGCAGGCAAACTACCTCCCGCGCGGGACCTTTACCCTCCTCTATACTAGCCCTTTACTACTTAGAGGAGTCTATATAGAGTTAGTAGTAGTTATAAGTATTAGGTAATATAACTTATGTATAGTGGGGAGGGAGCTACTAATATGCTTAGTGTTGCGGGGGCTAGGCGTGGGAGTATTATTATTATTATTATTATTACTACTGCCCCTAGTAGATATAATAGAGTTACGCTCTAAATATAACTTATTAGCGTCGCTAAGAACAGGGGAGGCGCTAGGGTTTATAAAGCAAAAGGCCTTAAGAGCTATATCTTTAAGGGAGAGTTTTAAAATTATTAGTAGAAGGAGCGAGCTATAAGTATATAGACTTATAGGTATAGTGTAATTAGTAGGTATATATTTAATTAATACTAGTAGATAGTTAGTAGTAACTTTTATAAAAGGGTATGGTATTATAGGGTGAGGCTTATAATAGTTATTATTATATAGTTAGTAGAGGAGTAAAGAAGGGTAGGATTGTGATAATAGGCCAAAAAGATTAGAAGAGCGCTGTATAGACTACCTATTGCTAGCTAATCAGTAGTGGACGCGCTATTACTACGCATGGGCTTATGGAGGGGGTATTATTATAGGCTGGGCTGCGCCTGCCTCTAAAGCCACTAGGGCTACGCTACTTCAGTAGTAGCAAGTATGCGAAGGCTTGCGGCCCTACAATATAACTGTATAAAAGCTGCTTGAGTACTATATAAGCCTGCGGACTTAAGCCTTCTCTCCTCAGTATAGATTACTTCTAATTAATAGCACCCCTTCGTTAAATAAACCCGGGCTACGCCCTTCATACTAGCTAGGAGGTAGGGTAAGTACTAGGGAGGTACTATAGAGATATAGATTTAAGTAGTTAGCCTAGTACATATTAAGAAGGCTATAACTTAAAGCTAAAGGAGGATTAATAATATAGAGTACTAGCCTAGATCTTAGAAGAGTTCCCTAGCTTATTTAACCTCAATAAGGCCTACCCGCTTCCCCCTAGCTAGCCTGGAGTAAACTACTAAATTAACCTCATCTCTACTCTAAATAAGAGGGAACTACTACTTCCCTGAGAACCCCTTTATAGTATATTACGGAAGGAGCTACTACTACTTAAGAATACCCTATAGAACCTCTTAGATAAGAGGTTTATTTAAGCTAGTAGCTTACTATCTAGGGCCCTAATACTATTTATAAGGAAGCTAGGTAGAGATATTTACTTCTATATAGACTATAGGGTATTAAATACTATTACTAAAAAGAACTATTACCCCCTATTATTAATCTCTAAGATATTATACTAAGTTAGTATAGCTAAGTAGTATATAAAATTAGATAGTGTAGCTACCTTCTATAAGCTGCAAATTATAGAGGGGCACTAGAAGAAGATAGTATTCTATACTTAGTATAGCCTATTTAAGCAGGTAGTATACCCCTTTAGCCTAACTAGCGCCCCTACTAGCTTTTAATAATATATTAATAGTATACTATAAGACTCTCTAGATAGCTTTATTACTACTTATATAAATAATATACTAATTTACTTAAATAGAATAAAGGAGGACTATAAGAAGAAGGTCTAGGAGGTTCTCTAGAGGCTAGTAGTAGCTAAGCTTAACCTTAATTCCGCAAAGTATAAGTTCTTAGTTGAAAAGATTAAGTATATAGGGATTAATATAATAGTAGGGAAGGGCTTCTCTTATAACTTTAAGAAGCTCTAGGTAATTACTAAGTAGCTACTCTCTACTTTACCTAAAGGGGTCTAGAGCTTCTTAGGGTTTACTAACTACTATAATATATTTATATCTAGTTATAGAGAGATTATTTAGCTACTAATATAGCTTACTAAGAAGGATATATTATTCTACTAGGGAAGGAACTAAAATAAAGTATTTAGGAGGCTTAAAGAGCTATTTAGTACCTAACTAATCCTCTACTAGTTTAACCTAGAGAATAAGATAGTAATTAAGACTAACTGCTCTAGTTTTGCTCTTAGAGGAGTGCTCTCTTAAGCTAACCTAGAGGGCACCTAGTACTTAGTAGTATTCTACTTGAGGAAGCTATTGCTAGTAGAGTATAACTACTCTATCTATAATAAGGAGTTGCTAGCAGTGCTATCTTATCTCTGCGCGTAGAGAGTAGAGCTATGTAGTATCCCTACCTTAAAGGTACTAATAGACTACTAGGGGCTTAAATACTTTATAAAAAAAGTAATACCCTATAGAGTATTAGAGTAGGTAAGTAGAGGAGTTATCCTAATATAACCTTTATATTAAGTATTACTTAGGTAGGGAGGTAGTAGCTTTAGATACTCTCTCTTAGTAGGAGTAGGATATACTCTAAGGGTAGAATAATAAGCGGAAGTAGGGAAGGGTTCTATAGCTAATACCTAACTACGCGCAACCCTAAAGAGGCTCTACTACTAGCCCCCCAGTAAGGAGGAACTAGGTACTAGCAGGCTACCTAGATATCCTAGATATAATAGTCTTTACTAGGGACCTAGAGCTATAGGTATTATAGTAGGAGATAGTAAAGAATAATACTACCTATAGAGCAGCTTATAATATAGTTACTTAATAGCTATATAGCTTCCCGCTAGATATTAGAATAAAGGTCAAGCTTGATAAATATAATATTGATAACTTTAGGAGGCTAACCTTCTGAGGGAGGCTATAAGTGCCTAGTGGGGAGGATAATAATAACCCCTTAGGAGCGCTCCGCACTAAGATTATCTAGTAGAGCCACATCTTAAGTATAACTGCCTACCCAGGTAATAATAGCACGCTTAAGATAACAAGCTAATAGTTCTACTAGCTAGAGTAGTTCTAAACTATACGAAGGTTTATATGGAACTGCGATATATATAGAGGAATATATATCTAGAGGTAAGTAAAGAAAGGGTTCCTTAAGCCCCTACTAGTGCCTAACTAGCTATACTCTAACCTCTCTATAGATTTTATTATAAACCTACTACCTATGAAGAATAATAGTAGTTACTACTTATAGGTAATAGCAGACTAGCTAAGTAAGTCTATAGTACTTAAAGAGATAGAAACTATAGAGGTAGAAGCTTATACTAAATACTTCCTAACTTACTACTTCCACTTCTATAGGTTCCTACATAGTATTATTAGTAACCAGGGGACTAACTAGGTAAGCTGCTTCTAGGCTAAGTTCTACTACCTTATAGGAGTAACCTAGCTACTAAGTATAGTATATTACCTGCAGACTAATAGGGGGATAGAGAGATAGGACTAGAAGATCTAGGCTATCTTATAGGCATATATATAATATGGGCTTAGGATAACTGGGGAAGATTACCTCCCGCTACCTAACTAGCACTTAGGAATAGAATTAGTAGTATAACTAGACTCTTCTTATTCTTCCTAGAGTATAGTTACTATACTAACTCCATACTAGTTATAGAAGAGAAGCTTAATACCCCAATTATAAATTAAATAGTAGCTACTCTCCTAGTGAGTAAGCTTAAGTATATAGTGAACTTCATTCAAGCTAGTATAGCAGCAGCCTAATAATAGAGTGGGGAAAACGCAAATAAGCATATATTCCCTATAGAGAGGTACTAGGTAGGCATTAAGGTCTAGTTATTAATAGCAAGCTATAAGAGCTCTAGGCTTAACAAGAAACTTATATAGTTATATTATAAATATATAGTTATAGGTATACTAAGCTCCTATGTTATAAAGCTAGATATCCTGGGGAATATTTACCTAAGGTTCTATATTAACCTTCTCTAGAGGGCCTAGAGGACCTCCTGCCTGCGTAGCTATAGGTAGATTTGCAGCTACCCCCAATAGTTACTAACAATAGCGAATTTAAATAGCGCGTGGAGGAGGTTTATACAGCACAATAGAGAGTTATAGGAAGGGGATACCAGCGCGAGGCATTAGTTAAGTGGGAAGAGTATGCAGAGCCTACCTAGGAGCTAGTAGAGGCTATTATAGAGACTAAAGCGGCGGGTAGGTATAAAGAGAGGTATAGGCTAATTATAGCTAATAATAGCAACCTGGCCTATATCTAGAGGGCCCCCAGCTGGGGGAGGGGAGAATATTAGAGGCTACGCCTAGTTAGAACTATCTGGGCTTCTGCCTAGACTTACTGCCCTTAGGCCTACCTAGTAGCTACCTATAAACCTAGTATAACCTTGCTAAAGTAGAAAACTCTCCCTTTTCCTCTTCAGCTTTAAATAAATAGTATTACGCTACCTCTTGTCGCATAGACTTAGGTATAGCCCTTCGCATAAATAAACTTACTCCTCTAAAGTTACTTTAAGTATAACACTTCAAAAATAGTCTAATATTTTAATAAGGGGTATAAGCTATAATATACTAAGTAGAGCCCTTAGTTATTAGATATTATTATCTATACTTACTCTTACTTATGCTTTTTAGTAGTATAGCCTCCTTATTCTCTCTTTTATATTTAGTAAGTATTAAGCTTAAGCTTTCTAAGTAATATATTTCTATTATTATTAGAGTTAGTAGTATCTTTATAGCTATCTACTATAGAGCTAAATGCTCTATAACTCATTTTTATATATATATTTACTAATTTTAATTTATTAAGAGCAACTTAAGAATACTTTAATATCTCTTTTATACTTAGGGAGATTTTTTCTATATGTATTATTACTATTATCTAGTAAGTATAAATCTATATATCTCAACTATTATTACTAAGTACAGCTATGAGCTTAATAAACTATTATTTTAGCTTTTCATCCTAAGCAAAGCTACTAGTTTCTACTTTAGTAACTACTCTCTCCTACTTTATAAGCTATTTCTTAATATTACTCTTAGTAAACAGCTTCTTATCAAAGTAAAAGCTCTGGAATTATAATATAACTACTCGTTATAGCTATTTATTATTTATAAGGAAACATTATAATACTCTTAAAAGAATTATAAGCCTATTAGTTAATAAGCTTATCTATAATATTATAGAGGTAGAGAAGGGTTTATATAGATATTATTATAGATCTAGCTCTAAAGAGTATAAGGCTACTTCTTACATACTTAATAGTATTTATTTTTAAATTTATAGTCTAACTAATAAGCTTAAAATAGCTTAGAATTTTACTTTTAAGAGATTAGTAATAGTAGTAATATATAGAGTAACTATATTGTTAGCTTATAGTATAACTATTATACTATTAGCTATACTACTAATAGAGTTATTAGAGATATTAAGGATAATTAGCTTAGCTTTATCTTCAATATAGCTTTAGAAAGCGCCTTCTATACTTAGAGTAGCTATATAAGAGTTAATACTATTCTAAAGATTAAGACTAGCTACTTTAGTATATAGGAGGTTAATCTAGAGGATTTATTCCTTATATCTATATAGAGTAATTATAATTATTGATATAAGTATTATAGGAAATATAATAAAAGATATTACTTTTACTCTATAGCTTTAAATAGCTATAACTCTTTAAGAATATGAGGTATAATAAAACAAAGTTTATACTCAAATACTACTCTTAAGTGCGCTTAAAAATAGTATATACCTTACTTCTATTAAAATAGGAGTAAAAATATTTTAAATATAAACCAAAACAAAGATACAAAGAATAAAAGGTTCAGATACTACGCGTGCAAAATCCTATAGGATTTACACTTAATAAGCGCATATAAAATTACACTTAGACTTAGTAAGTATATAAACCTATGCTTAGTAAGCATATAGACTTATGCTTTTTAAGTATATATAAATCTATACTTAGTAAGTATATATAAAGTTATACTTAGACTTAGTAAGTATATAAACTTACGCTTAGACTTAGTAAGCGCATAAGTACGCGTTGTAATATACTATAAAGTCTAGTAAAACCTATAGTTTATATATATTAATATTTTCTCTAGCTTTCTAGCACTTTAGATATAAGACTTCTATATTTACTATATATACCTTTCAATATTTATATTTTCCCTCTATTTAAATATTAAATTATATTCTAGGATTTATATAGTTTATTAACCTATTCTTTCTATCTGAATATCCTTATACCTATCCTACCTCTTTATTCTACTTTTTATTTTATAAGAAGATATCTCTTATAATAATAATTATAGTAGTAATTATTATATAAGAGGTATTATAGTATTTATAGCAAGTATTATATATTAAACTATTAATTATTAAATAGAGTAATAAATCCATATATATTCTTATATATAAATCTAACTTATATGCGTTTTTTTCCTTATTAGTTTGCGAAGCCCTGCTCGCAGCGCGCCCGTAATTAGCCTAGCGCGCCTGGTGTCCGTTCGGAGTACGCTCGGATATTAGGCGTATCTCCGGCCCGTTCAAATGCTCCTGGGCCCTTAATCTGACATATATTCTTTCATTCACAGGACAAAACGCTCCTTCAATCTGTCTTGTTGGACATCCCCGTTGAAGAGATATTTTAAGGGAGGCCCGATCATAGAAGAGCTGACTGTTATTGTTCACTTACGTGGCGTCATTGCTCGAGAATACGTGAAAAAGTTCGATGGACAGAAGCGAGGGAGGGCGATACAATTGGCGCATTCGGTGCGCTGAGCCTATCATATGCTCGCTTTCTAGGCCTGGGCTTTTGACAGACAGAAATGTGATATACACGTAGGTAGTTCCACCAAGCACTTCCTTTCAGATTATCACATTTATCTTGGTAGGGAGCGGAAACCGCAACATCAGTAGGCGAAATGCACGGTTGTAGCTTTTTCAGTTTTGAATGGCAGTTCAGAGAGGTGGCCGTCACTTCATCGTTCACCTGGCAAATCAAAATATCTAAGAACATCGCAGTAAATGATTTCTTGCATTTATTGCATTGGAGAACACTATGATATTACTGAAAGAGGATGGATAAGAAAACCCCTCCGATGGATACATCATTCTCAGCTTGACACACAGCTGGCTGGTGGTCGAATTTGTTTAAAATGTCGATGTTAGACAGCCGACATCCAACGAACCATCATCAAGATTGCTGTTCTTATTGGTGAGCACCGACTCAGTGCTCTCCTCCTTGTATACTACCGACCTCCCTAGCTATTCGTGCATGGAAAATGGCCGCCCTTGAACGAAGTCCCCAAATCTTTCGAGATAGGCACGACCTATCGGGCGATCAACGATGCATGTTCATCGAGAGTTACAGAACAGTGCCGGCGTGCGATACAGTCGGTAGAGTTTCAGCGGGGCTGGAAAAGGTCATCAACGTCGTGAGATGTCATGTTATATTCAATGTCTTAGCTGTAGCTGTGTTGAAGTAAATTGCAGAGGGCCTCCTTGTCGAGAATTTCTAACCTGGACGTCTCGGCGTCAGGATGTTCCTCATTGAGATAATTTCGTTGGTTTTTGTTGGAAGAAAGATTGGACAGCCTCTGTTGAAATGGTGGTTAGAGAGGAGTTACGTATTTGAAGTTTCTCTTTGCCTACCTTAGTTCTATTTATCGATCATTCAGAGTGGAGAGCGAAGAGCCGCGAAGTCAACAACTCTTATATTTACCTGAGCTAATGTAGCGTATGACCGCTTCCTTTTTCGGCTCGATTCCTTGAAAGAGAACCCATTGCTGTGCTGGATCTAGGTACTTGTCACGACTTAGTCGATCAACGATACCAAACCGACAGCAGCAAACCAGCCGCGGCTCGTCAATACTTTCCCCGCTGGCTCGCTAAATCACTGTGCGAATCCGAAGTCGGTACATAGTGAGGCAAAATATTGTCGAGGTTATCAGCTTGGATCCCGTAGATGTCAGTCGTGGAAGCCTAAGAAATGAATTGATGATTGACCTCGAATAGCTTCCACCCCGGGACTGGCCTGCGGTCTATCTGGTGGGGCCGAAGTGGATCGGAAAACTGAGCCGAACGAATGTGAAGCCACTGGAACTTCAGGTACCTTAATAAGTTAAGGGGTAGCACGGATGCACGGTCCAGGGATTCCACGGGTTCGGTGCAGTGCGATTCACAGTGTTTCCCTTTCCTCGGTGAAAATGGGGAAGTGTTTGATTCGCAGGACAGCGAGAAATGCGCCTCTAGCGAGCGAACCGACGCCAAACGCTGGAAACAAAGGGCAACGCCTTCCATCGAGCCACTTCATCGAGCCATGCGACAAATGACGCGTCCAAGACTCAAGTAAACCGCGGCGACGGGATTGGCGCAGGGAAATAGCGGATAGCCTCGCCTGACGAACCCCTGCGCCGTGGGCCGACCAATACCCCAGCACCAGGTCCCCTCTTGAGACTTGTTGGAGTAATTAGAGGTTAAAGGTGCAGGTGGTTTGGCATTGGCACTTTATCCTGCGGCCGCACTCTGCTCGGTCAGGTAAAGCTCCAAAAAAACAACAAGGCGATAACCGTCCGAATCCTCCTATGCAAAGGAGGTTCGTGTGTCCCTCCTTTCGCAGCGTAATTGCTCCTCTTCTCTTCGCAACTATCCTTTTTCTTCTTCGTTGCATGTTTCGTTGAACATAACCTTTTTTTGCCCACCATGGCGCGGCGACAACACCTCTCGTTGATGATCATCCTGGGCATCGTGGCCTTCTTCAGCATCTCGTACCTCTTCTCCGGCCGCTCGCGCGATGCCGCGTCCCCCGCACCCCCCGCCGCCGCGGCGCCGCTGAAGGGTGACTCCGTCTCCTCGAGCGCCGACACTCCCGATCTCGGTCACATCTCGAACAGCATCCTCTCCGGCGAGTCCATCGCCCCAAAGTTGGAGAATGCGACGGCCAAGTAAGCTCTGCTGCTCCGCCTCCCCCGACGTCCTCATCTGCACGCATCCGAGAAATGAACAGAGAGGATTCTTCACTCCCGGGGCTCAGGGCTCGGGGCTCGGATCCCGTGGAACTGTGACAAACAGCTGCTGACTGACGCGAAACCTAGGGCCGAACTTGGTCGCGCATCGTGGAAGCTCTTCCACACGATGATGGCTCGCTTTCCCGAGAAGCCCACACCCGACGACTCCCTCGCACTCAAGACATACATCCAGCTTTTCGCCCGGTTATATCCTTGCGGCGACTGCGCCTCGCACTTCCGGAAGCTCCTCGCGAAATACCCGCCCCAGACGAGCAGTCGGAACGCAGCTGCTGGATGGGCTTGCTTCGTCCATAACGAGGTCAACACGCGATTGAAGAAGGAGCAGTTTGACTGCAACAAGATTGGCGATTTTTACGACTGCGGGTGCGGCGACGAGGATAAGAAGAAGGCAGAGGGCGGCGAGAAGCCCAGTCTGGAGCTAGAGAAGGATGGGTAGGTCTCGATCACTATCGAGCTGGGAGGTCGATGTGCTGATAATTTGTAGTCTGACAACGGGTGGTTAGCCGCATGTTTCTTCTCTGGCGAAGAATCTGGCATCTGAGTTGGAATTTGTTGTATAAAGGAGGAAAATTGCTAGGCGGGCGTGGACGTCGTTGCTGGTAGTTTAAATGCAGCAAGCGACCTTAATATCTTGGGCTTGCAGAAAGGCTCAAGGAAAGCTTCGGAGCACCTGGGCCCGTTGTCATTTGAATTTACATACCCATCTGACGATGCAGATGCCCTTCAGTCTCAGGATTCACGATCCTTGTACTCAGGAGTTGGAACTTGAACATGAAGGATAGTGAGTGCATCCTCCCGCAACAATGGAGTCCCTCAACCAAACCAGACTTCCTGTTTAAAACATTCGTAGAGAAATCAGGTAATAAATTCGAAGAAAATGGAATACTGCGCAAGTACATCCTTTCTGCGATTCCACCTTCCAATTCAAGGTGGCCGTCCAGGTTGAGCTCGCTCGTTCCTTTGTCTTATGTAATGTCACCACGTGACTGCTGGTCCGACCGCAGGCGGGCAAGGCCAACGCGTTCTGGAGCTGCCTGAGCTTCAATCAAGCTCCATCCAGCCTTCTCTCAGCAACTGCCGCCCTCCCGCCGACATATTGAACAACCACAATTCTCTCCGAAATCCCGCGTATACCAGCCTGAACTCACCCGATCGACTCCAAGAACCGACGTCGCGATTTCAAGATGGATTTCACGACCACTGGCATGCTCAATGAAGGTACGCTTGGAGCTTCCCGTCCTCGATGATGCAAGCACTGCGGGACCGACGAACCTAGGTTGCAAGGGAAAGAACGACCATAGCTGACGGAGAGGCACACGCAGATGGCATTCACGTCGACATGGAGAGATTAAAGAAGGGAGAGGTCAAGTAAGTGATGATATTCCGGCATGCTGTGAGTCCTCCGAACCCCGCTGACGTATCGATAGCCTCGGAACCTCGATGTAAGCTACCCCCCCCCCCGGACGTATTTTCGATCCCGAGACCTGACCTTGCGCAGTATGGCAGTCACCTTCAAGGACGGTGTCATTCTGGGTATGTTCACCAGCAACACTCCATGGGCCGCGGTCAACGGGTTCGCCACGTGCTGGAATTAACCACCAATTCCTTCAGGTGCTGATTCCCGGACAACGACGGGCGCTTACATCGCCAACCGAGTCACGGATAAGCTCACACAAGTTCACGACACCATCTGGTGCTGCAGATCAGGTTCTGCGGCCGATACGCAGGCTGTTGCCGATATCGTTCAGTACCAGCTTGGTCTCTATGCCATGCGCAACGGCAAGCCCCCGATGACGCAAACGGCCGGGGCCATCTTCCAGGAGATATGCTACGCCAACAAAGACCGCCTGACGTAAGTTTACTGCGTGGAATACCATGGAGGAGGAGATATCACAGAAGCCGTTTCAGTGAACAAGCTGCGGTGGATGAGGATTTCCTCTCTGGGGAACAAGTTCTGCGGGAAGAAGCTCGAGATCGTTATGCTGACCACGGCTAGGGCCGGTCTCATCATTGCCGGCTGGGACGAGCGCCACGGTGGCCAAGTCTACTCCATCCCCCTCGGAGGATCCCTACACAAGCAATCGTACGCCATCGGAGGCTCAGGCTCGACATACATCTACGGATACTGCGACGCGAACTGGAAGGAGGGCATGGAGGAGAAGGACGCTGTTGACTTCGTCAAGGGTGCTCTGCAGGAGGCCATCAAGTGGGACGGCAGCTCTGGCGGTGTCATCCGCATGGTCGTGCTCACGGCCAAGGGCGCGCAGCGGCATCTGTACCTGCCTGACGAGGACTACAAGGTGAAGCACTGAAGGGCTGGGTCTAATTGACGTAGAGGAGAGTGAAAGAGTGACAAGCAGGTCGTGCTGGATGCCGACAATCATCGTCGAGGGACGAAAAAGGACGTTTTTGCATGCTGGGTTGGCCATGAGTTATGAACGAGCCTCAGAGCAGATGCCGAGGTGACTCCAAGACTTGGCGATGAGGCATTGAATGTACAATAAATAGATTACCCGCAAGACGAGGTTTCTCTGAGAATTCTTCCAGAGAGGATCAGCGTGCAAGACCTGGCTGGTAGAGGCACGTTATCAAGGCCGTGACCGATAAGGCTCGGATGGTCGCGTAAGATGACAATCGTTACGGTACGCATTTCTGAATGCTGAACAAGCTACGGCACGCGATGCAGCGCTACCTGTCCATCCATACGGCGCATGTATGCATGATGCAGTGAGAAGCGACCAAAAGTGCAAAACGACGTTTCCCGTCTCACGCTTGACGCAACAGATCGATTTCTATAGAGGCGGTGAAGGCCAAGGGCGCCCCTCCCTTTTTAGCGCGGGGTCGGTCCTGCGGGTGCCGAGGCGCGGGAACGAATCAGGTCGATGCGGGGAGGACGGCGAAGGGGAAAGCGACGTGCCGCTCTTGCTTGTCAGATACGCAGTACTCGCCCGTGATGGTGACTCTTGAGGATCATGTCGACATGAGCAGGATGAGACCCTGCAGCTATAAGAGTGAGGCGGGAACGGGGCAAGCCATCCGGGTCAGTGGTTTCGCCAGTCCCATCCTCGAAAGAAGGTGAGCGAAGCTTCTTCCCGAAGAGGGCCGAGCTGGGCGTTGTTTGATGTAAGGTGAGGCAAGGTCTTGCGCATGTCGTGTACTAATACTTGGGCCGTCGGTGAAGGATCGGGAAGGCGATATGGGAATCGTGGGAAAACGTGGGCCGGGCTGTTGGTGGCCCGGGGTGCCACGATGGTTCCAACATCTGGCGATTGGGGAAATATTGTGCCAAGTTACGAACCCCCGTGTTCAAAGTGGGATTGCGGTGTGATGATGATGGAAAAAAGAGTATGTGCGTGGGCGGGACAAGGAGGCCCCGTGCCGGAGGTAAGGTCGGGCATTGGCTGGGAGGAGGTGGTCGGCACGGCAGGGATGTTGGCGGAAGGCTCTCAGCTGGCAGATTTGGGACGGAAAGTCGCTGGGCGGCGCAGAGCAGAGAGACACGGGGTTGTGGTGTTTGGCAGACTGCCGGGGTGCGCGGGTGTGGAATTGGTGATGATGAAAGCTTGTTTTTAAGGGGCTCTCCTTTTTTTTTTTTTAGAGGTTGGCAATCAGCGATGAGGTCAAGCAGTGTCTGATTCGAGCGCCAGCAGGCTTGTTGGTCTATGGACTGATAAGTAGAGCGTGTGAGTGTCTGGCAGTTAGCTCGTTGGCTGGGTACGTCAGCTGGTTTAGGTATGATGCCACAAGTTGGTTGTTTTCTAATTCATCCCATCTCAAAGCAAACCTGGCGTGGAATGTGGTCCTGGGTAAGCATCTGCCGTGCTCGCGCGGGAAGCACGTGTACCTGGTGGACCTGGGCAGACCGGGCTTTGTTTCTATTTTCTGATATTGGCATCCTGATGGCGGTTCCCTGGGCGGCATTCATGCTACGCCAGGTCTGAGGTCCCTGATTTTCCGATAGAGCGCTTGGAAATTGGAATGCCATCCGAGGAGATGCTATGGTCAAGAGCTGGAGCTTATCCAAGAGGTGAAAAGAGGAGACGAAGCTGGGGGTGACGGAGACATGTTCTGCTTGATCTGGCCAAATTAGGACGGAGGTGAGGTTCCAGACTCTGGTCTTCTTCCGAGATGCTGTGATTGAAAGTGGCGGCTGGCCAGTGTGTTCTCCACATCTGGCCATCGTGTATGGTCTGTGTTGCGTTGCATTGCCGCAAGTCAAGCAAGCAGCAGGCCTGGCATGGCTTCCCTTCTATGCTGCCGTCTGTAAAAGGAGATTTCGAATTGCTGCGGAGAGGGAGAGATAGGGAAGTGGCAGGACTGGTGAGTGGAGGCACGTACCTTATTACCGAATTACCTTTTCCCGAATGGCAGATGAAAAGTCGAGGCTCCCTGGACGAGCCTCCTTACCTGATCCCTGCCGGTCAGATCTTCTTATCAGTGTTCGCTGTTATCAGTGCGACCAGTGAGGATGGAGCATTCATTTAGCACACCTCCGGTTCTCTGGAGGTGGGGCTGTTGCATGCTGGGCCCTGGCTTCCAGTGCTTGATTTGTATCCGTATCTGTGTCGTGGCTTTCATCTTCCAGTGTCAAGCCATTTTGAAGGGGGTTGGTTTGTGCTGCACCGAAGGAGCTTATCGGTTATTCCGAAGATCGACGTCGTTTCGTATGAGTGTTCCATGGAGCTCAGACTGTTCCTCTGCTTGGACATTCTGCGAGCTGTCAACGTGAATGCACAGAACCTAAGGAGAAGGGTCGAATTGCCTTTGGCTTTACGTCAGGCGGCATCGCCATGGCGGCGTTCGAGATTGGCCGACGCGAATCAAGGTCCAGGCCTCAAATCGTTCCGCAGATTTTAATCTCTCGGCGATGCTCTGTTCCTCGAAGATGGCACCGAACAGAGAGGCTGTGCTCGCGGTGCGCCGGTCGGTTGGGCCCGCCGGCTGCGAACTGGGCAGCACCTCAGCAATCCAACAAAAAGAACGAGAAAAAAAAGGAGAAAAGAAAAAAGAAAACCGTACCGGGGTAGATGGGTGGCCCCTGCACTTTGGGAACCGAGCAGCGATTGCGCGAGCGAGAAAAGGACCCTTGGCTTGTTGCTGTTGCACGAGCTTTGATTGGTTGCAGCGTTGTGGTATAGGATGGGGATCTTGCGCATGTTTATGTCATCAGATGTTTCGGGTGGATCTCAACCTTTTTTTTTTTCTTTTTTTTGGCTATCCGCGTCGCCACGCCTGCCACGCCGTCAGTGAATGAGCGCTGGAATCAGTGGGATTCAGCAGCCGCTACGATAAAGTCGTTGGAATTAAAGGAATGAATTGAGAATGAGTCCAAAATGGGGTCGGGGGAAAACACACAGACATGGAGTCGTCAGTCCAGCGACGTCCGTCCGAATAGTAAACTGTTGTTGTAGTGTACGTACAGCATTACAACACACATTCGACACAACACAGACAGCTCGAGTCGCATCAGCCACGGACACGACAAGTCTCTTGCTCATCTTGATCTGTTTGGCTGGCCATTTTTCGCCATTTACCTCATTTGCCTCCACCAGACAGCCAATCTGTCCAGGGTCTTGCGCGAATCGCCTCACCGCACCTCTTTACTGAACCTGTGCTGGTCTTCTTCTGAATACCCGTCCCAGCAAACTGAGTTCACTCACTGAAGAACACGACTCCCCTCACTGCTCACCTCAATGCCTCAGTGACCACCCCATGCCGCGCGTCAGACCAGCCGCTCCTAAGCCCACCTTGTCTATTGCCCACTGCCCACTGCCCAAGCCCGAGCCCAAGCCCAAGCCCAAAAGCCTGTGCGCTCACATCTCGCAGTTCTAGCCCGGCCCATCGTGTCTGCTCTCTCCACTTTGTTGTTTTTCCTGGGTATTCGTGGGTACTGAAAGCGCGACAGGAAAGAACAGGCAGGCAGAGGCAGGCGCAGGCAGGCGCAGGCAGGCGCAGGCAGGCACAGGCTGGTTCAGGTTCCCCTCCTCCTCCCCTCCATCCCGGTCGTGGGAAGGTACCTACCCACCTTACCTTGCCTTCATCGCACCTGCCCGCTGGCTGCTGCTGCTGCTTGCTTGCTTGCGTGCTTCCTTCCTGCTGCATTTTCTAAGGACAAGGTATTCATTCATCCATCCCTCCGCCCTCCCCCCCCCCCAATTTCTCCTGACCCCCAGTCTGCCTGCCTGTTTTCTTGTTCCGGCCCATCGTCTCGTCTCATCACCAATCTGACGACGACGACATCGAGAATAGCTCTTTTTCTTGCCTGTGGTTCTCTGTTTTTGTCCCTTCTTCTTCGGGCCTATCGCATATATCGCGCTTTGCGAGACGGAATAGAAACACCATCGCGACTTCTGTCCCGACCGAAGTCTCCAGTCTGGAATCCAGAATCCACAGCGACACCGAATTTCCCCTCTCCTCCCGCGATAGTCGCCATCACCGTCTCCTCCGTCCTCGCTCTTTGTCTAGACCCGGCGCGCCCTTGTTGTGCCTTACCCTCTCGGCATTGGCTTCTACCATTTGCTGAGCGCCTCCGAGTCCCGATTCGACTTAACCTGCCCTACCTATCTAGGTAGCCTGCACCTCCATCTACCATCTACCTTACGACACCAACTGCCGCTTGTTTGCATCGTCGACAGTTAATTCCAGCCGACAGTTCCAATCGCCGAGACACGTCGCTGGAACATCGCGTAAACACTCGAGCCTCTCTCCCTACATCTACTCTGCCATCTAGACTTACTGCCTGTCGACGGGCCCTGCTCTCCCCTTGCTGGACGTCTTAGGTGAGTGCTTTTGTCTTGTCTGCTTCCGTCGCGCTCTCCTCGTCCTCAACGCCCTTTCCCTGCCATCCTCTCTTTCACACGTGCATCTCCCTTCATACTGTATCGTCCCTCCTCTTTAGCGGCATCCAAATGTGTCGTCGGTCGTACCTGCGCCTGCGATCTGCTGGCGACAACATCTCAAGTCTCAACCTCGACCATTTGGCAACAGCCTCGCCTGTTCGTCGACTCGTCCGGCTGTCCGTCGACCCTCGCTGCTCGCCTAATACGAGGTGGACTCTATGTCGCCCCTGTCATCTTCCCGCCAGCCATGGTAAACCGATCTGGGCCATCGCAGATAAGCATCTGCCGGAGGATGATGACCATTGGCGCACGAGGTCGTCATCGTACGAGCGCCGCCGTCGAATCAGCCTCGATTTCTCGGTCGCCGCCACCGGCGTTTGTCGCAGCTGTCAGAGCCTTCCTTGGGCGTCACCACGGTGCAGCCAAGTACACTCGCAAACTTGCTTTTCCTTCGTGCCTGCTACCTCTGCCATTTATCCACGCGTATCTATGCGATTCTTGGGCTGAAACCTGCTAACGGAAACCTGCCCGCAGTTGTCGCTTCCGAACCCCTAATCGTAATTCAGTCCTTTCTGGAATAATACGATGCTATGGCTACTGTGATCGGTGACTACGTATCCGATCCCTCCCACTTCCATAACATGATCGCCACCTCTGGCATCCAGCATCAACACTCGCACGAGTCACACTACAGCTCCAACGGTCGGTCGAGAGAAGCCCCTACAAAACGATCCTCCAGTCCGAGATATACCAACACTCCTCCCGCACGTCAAAAGCGCCCTGACTGGGACTCGGCCGAAGTCTCGGAGAAGCACGCGCCGCCTGGTGGAGGAGCTTCTCGCTTCCCCTCTCCCCCCTCGTCCTCGTCACCCACCCGAGCGAGGCCTCAGCATGCCGAGAGTCCGGCATACATGGCTACCGACTCTCGCGATACCATCCATGCCGCCTCTGTGGTAGCCCCCGAAGGCGCCACCCCCGAGGCGCGCCAGGAGCAGCAGCAGCCGTCCCCCGCCTCGGAAGGCAACGGTGCAGCAGCCCCCTCATACTCCCTCTCAGACTCGCCGCGCCAGGAGCCTGAAGGCCAGACGACGATTCATATCCGCGATTTGGCACACATCCAGAGCTTGGCCCAAGCCGATATGGTGACGGGCAACGGACCTGGGATTCTCAGCGACCCGCCCCTACAAGACATGAAGTACGAGATCAGCGCCATGCCCATTGGCGACATCATTGAGATGGTTGCTGCATTGCTCACCAAAATCACAACAACGAATGACTTGCAGCATGACGCTATGCAGCGAAACGTGGCACATCAACAGCAAGCGAGCCAAAATAACGAGTCAGGCAACGGCACGCCAATGAGCCCTCTCAGCACCTCGGTCCTTGCGTTCCACGGCAAGAATGTCCCTGCAATCACCATCTTGAGCTACTTGTCCCGCATTCACAAATACTGTCCTACTACGTACGAGGTCTTCTTGAGTTTGTTGGTTTACTTTGATCGTATGACGGAACGAGTGAACGAGATGGTAGTCAAGCACGAGGCGGCAAGGAGACAGTCCACTTCTCAGTCGGCATCCAAGGCAGCCCCTGCAGATGTGCAGATGCGGGATGATGATGAGACGGACTCGGATCTTGCCGACGATGGCGATGCGGACGACAAGGGTGCGAAACCTACTGACGGAGGCATTGTGCCTCAACTCTCGCATTCGGCCGCAGCCGGTGCGGCGACGTATTTTGTTGTTGACAGCTTTAATATCCATCGGTTAGTCATTGCAGGCGTAACATGCGCAAGCAAGTTCTTTTCGGACGTCTTTTACACCAACTCTAGATATGCGAAGGTATGTTGGTCAGTGTCTCGATATCAATCAGTCAATTCTAACATCACTCAGGTCGGCGGACTTCCATTGGCCGAGCTCAACCATCTTGAGCTACAGTTTCTCTTGTTGAACGACTTCCGACTCGCGGTACCCGTGGAAGACCTCGAAGCGTACGCGACCATGCTGGTGGAGTTTTACGCCCGGGAAGTGGTTGCCCCGCGATCACGGCTTACTGCTGGCGATTCTTAGAGCACCTGTCGCAATATGAAGAGATTGATACCCTGCTATGCATCATGTTTTGGGAAGACACGGTCTGTCGGTTACATCGACACGAATATTGCTTCTGAGTAGAATACGCTGCGCCGTTCCTGCGTCCGGGCTCGGAAGTGTAATCTTTGGGGGTACCTGCTATCGTGGCAGAACTGCATTTGCGTCAGAAGGCGCGTGCGTGACTTTGGTCAATCTGGACAGCCCAGAGCGAGTATTGGAGGGGTCTTGGGTGATGGGATGGGCATACATGATACTTGTGGATTTGATACCCGGATTAGACGCGTCGGGTTCAGCGAGAGACAATGGGCTCGGCGTGAAAGGGGCGACTCTTGGCGGCTGTTTCCTGCGGACGGACGGATAAGCGCGAATTCGAAAGAAGGAGGAAGGCTGGCCGGTTGGTATTTCATGGTTGGAAATGGTTACGTTACGTACTAGAGTTACGCGTGCATACTTGGGCCGAGGCGTCTGGTGTTACGAGACTGACATAGATGGCGAGCATAATGATACGTCCTGAGTGGTCGAGAGATTTGTCCTGAGCTGTGCGTTGATAGTGTCATGATGTGAGCTGATCTGACGAGGTGGAGTGGGGTCAGCAAGGTCTTGCGGGGTTCAAAATCGCAGAGAAAGCAAACTGCACAACAGAGCCTCAATCAGTCCTCTCTCCCAACGAAGAAGGCTAGGTAGGACAGATGTGTACGACGTGACCATCTCGTAGGCGGGGTAGATTTAGGAGGAGAAGTTGTTACAATGATTGCAGCCTGTCATTTGGATTCTAGACCATAGAAGATGGCTTTTGATCTCATGATTTACAGTGTGGGTAATAAAGTACATCTCATCAGCTGCTAACGAACGCTAGAATATATATAGAGAGAGAGTAAGCTCGTGTGATTCCTTGTAGAGAACTTCGAACTAATTGAAAACTTATAAAGTATTTTGGTATAAAGTAAGACTCTAGAGGTAGTTTCAGGGAGAACACTATTTCGGCGTTAGTTGGCATTCAATGGGATAGGGAGACAAGAACTTCGTATTACCCGGTACACCGCCCAGCTCGCGTTGGACTAGATGCACTCTTCCACAGCATGACCAGTTTGCTGCTGCCACTCGGTAAGACAAAATCGCAGTGAAGGACAGGGGCCGCATGTTTGTCTTTCTGTTTGGTTGGTGCCTTGCTGTCAGGGTTGTCCTCCAAGAATTATCTCCGGAATCGTAATGGGTAGCACCGCGATCTGTCGTCGGCCAAAACATGGAGGCAGTTCACGCAGGCCAAATCCGAAGCAATTGAGAGGTTTCTGCCACTATTTATGCGAAGCATTCACCCATCTCGGTCCCAACGTGCTCGCCCCTTCTTATTGGTATTCTCCTTTTATTCCCCAGAACTGCGCTTTTCCCGGTTTTCCGTCCAAGCCGAATGTATCACCTAAACCAAATCCCAAGCGATACGTCTCAGCCCGTACTCCAGCGCCCCTGTTAATATTCACTTTGCCGGGATGTCATTTACTCCTTGATAACGTCAGGTTTGTGGCAGACCACCTCGACATTGTTCCCGGCAGGATCGATGACAAAGGCGCCGTAGTAGTTGGGGTGGTACTGGGGCCTCGGACCCGGAGCACCGTTATCTTTGGCGCCATGGGCGAGCGCCGCCTTGTGGAACTCGTCGACGACCTTGCGATCTTGAAGTGGCAGTCAGTCATTGACCTCTTATCGAACAAAGATATCTCTTACTCTCAGCTTTGAAGCCGATATGGAGAGGAGTGTTAGCCTTCTCCTCCTTGTGAGAGGAGATCCAGAAGTCGGGCGAGTGGACGCCGAGACCGCAGGCGTACTCGTTGGGCTCGACGAATTTCCTGAAGCCGATCGGGGCGAGGGCGGCGAGGTACCACTCGACGACTTCCTTGTAGATGACGGAGGGGACGAAGAGGCCAATGTGGTCGACAGACATGTTTGCGATTCGAGGTTGGATGCACGTGGTGTTTGGGGTAATTAGCTACTGTGTCGGACGCCTGAGGTTCCTGAAGTCCTGGTGAGATATTGTGCGTTGTTCGTCACTGAGATGAATGAAATTGGTGAGAGGCAGGCGGGGGGTATTTTGTATTCTGATTGCGTCAAAGGCGTTCAGCTTACACGCGTGGCGCGTCTCGGCGAGGGCAAGTTCCGAGTCCGAGGTGCAACGGGAGCGCGATGGCACGTGGGAAAGAGGGTTTCCCGACGTGGCTCATCGAGTCGAATCGGCGTGACTCAGACGATGGAGGCTCTGGGTAGATACGACTTTCAAAGAGGAAATCAGGCTGCGAATGCGGACTCGGACCTCTGCCGGAGCAAATCGGTATTGCGCCAACGCACTCGCACTTCGGCCTGTGTCCAACGGGCGGTCTTGGGTGTCAAGATGCAGTATTCGGCCGCTCTATCCTTTTATTCAATGCTGCCCATACACAATCATAGCCCAAGTAAGTGTGGCCGAATTCCAGACGCAAGCTTTTGTGGTTGCTTCGCCGTTGCATCTTGATATTTCTGCTTTTCAAACCGCTCGCTCGAAGCTTGGCCGTGATGCTTTGTTCATGCGGAACGGGGGCCCGGGTTTGTGACTTATTTGGGCTGGGAGGGGGGTGAGTTGGATGCCGGAGGTGGAGGCTGTTGCTGTTGCCGTTGCTGTCGCTGTCGCTGTCGCCATCTTGGATAAGATTTCGGATTTTCACTGCAGGGAATAAACAAACGTCGAAGACTGCGTCCCAGAGAGTGAAATGGTAGAAATAAGAATATGTATGAGCTTTGCTGCAGTTGACATCAAGGTGAAGACTGTATAGACCCACCGGCGCCCAGTACCTTACCTTACGCCCTTCCGTTGACGAGATCCGTCTTGGATTAGCTTCCGGCTCGGCGGAGGGGCATTGGAGATCTTGGCCGCGCCCCGCTCGGCTCGCCGATTACCTGCCGGTTTTGGTGATTTGAAGATTGACTGCGAATGTAAGTTGACCATGAAGATGAAGCAAGACATTCGGCCTTTGCACGTGTGCACCCACCATATAGCATTATGCGCAGGTAGGTGACCTCATGATGTGGATTGAATCGGGCTAAGTAGTTGAGCAGTTTGAATGTATACACAAGTGAAGAGTTTCTATGATTGACTGGGAATCAAACCTCAAATTCAAGTATTCAACAGTCGCCAGTGTCACTAGTTGTTTTTGGGGTCTCTGTACTCTGTACAGAGAAGATGGAAGAGATGGTGGTGGGGTTCTTCAGCTTCGGTGGCTGTTAAAGTTCGGGCGATGTTACATTGGCTCGTGTGCTTCTCATGGATCCCGTTGTGCCGGCGGGCGGACTTGAGGGACCCCTGTCGCTGTGGCGTCGGGAGCTTCTGAGCAAACTCGCCAGTCTGCGGACCGCGGTTGGCTGACACCGGGTATTTTGGGTTTGTGTGTCGTGCTTTCAGCCCGGCGAGGAACGACCTTATCTGCACTCAAGAGAGAGTGTTTTTGGTGTGGTACATTGGCAGGGCGAATGAATTTCTTTCTGTTCTCCTTGCTGCAGTTGGCGAGTTTGACAAATGTGCAGCCATGAAATAACATCGCACTCACAGGCAGCTCAGAAGAGACTGAATGCTGTTAGAGCCCATAATGTCCAACGGCGGTGAGCTAGGAAAGAGTGACTGCGCTGCAATGTGATTAGCTACATGATTTGCTTGCCAATCAGACGGGGGAAGCACATGGTTGTAAGAACACAACCCGTGGATTAAGAGCACGAAGCGGTGACACATGGCCAGTGTCCAGAATCAAGACCCTACGAAGTCTGGATCAGACGGGAAGTTCATCCCCAACAAAAACGAGAAAAGGGCACTCAAGTCTGGAGACTACCTTACCTTACCTTGCCTGAAGGCAGGAAAGGTCGTGCGCATCTCAGCGAATAAGCCTATTATTCCCCGCCATCTGAATGTTTATCGTACACTACAAATACATGAATTGCTTCTACGGACTTCAGTTGATGCCCGCACTTTCACAATTGTTCGACAATGTCCGAGGTGGGCGTCCGTCATGTCATACCATACCTCATATCCGTACGTCGTGTGCCATCCCAAGATAGGATGGCAGAAGTCTATTTTTCTCTCATCTTACATCAACGCGTAAGTTGGACGTCTTGGCATGCTGTTTGATAGGTGAACATATGTCCAGTCATGATTTCCAAGCGAGCGCGGTCACTTCTGCGCAAAAAAAAAGTGACTGAAATTGAGGCCGTCCACGGTCCGGCTGAGAATACCCGCAAGTCTTGGCACGAAAGAGGCCCCGCCGCCGGCAAGCGACGCCGATGGGCGATTAAGACTCACGATGAGGTGTGAGATGAGCCATCTTGGCTGGTGCAAACAGACGGGTCTGATGCGCTCGCTTCCTTCACCTTTCATGGCACCTTCCCTCGCGGATTTCCAGACTGTGTCTGTCCTGTGTCTGCCCGTGACGTACGTACCTTACCTACCGGCGGCTCTTTCCCTCTTGGCCATTGGCTCGCCTTCTTTCCAAGGGCTGAAAAGGAAGGAAGAGGGCAATCGAGGCAATCGAGGCACTCTCGCGGAAGTTGCTGCCGGTGGTTCTTGGCGACTGCCAAAAAGCGTGTTAGTCAGCAAGAAGTCGTCGTAATCTTTTCCCAAATTTTTCCTCCAGGGTGGAACCTTCGACCCATTGGAAGCCTGCGTGCCTTGCCACCCCCCCCCCCCCGGTCTGCTCCTACTCCATTTCCCCCCTCCAAGACCCAGGACCCAAGACCCAAAGTTCCAAGCCCCAAGAACACACCCGCAGCATCAATCTTCCCATGCTCTCACTCCAAGTCGGTCTCTTTTTCTCTCCCCGGACTCAACTGGTTCATTTATTCGACCGCTCGATTCGGGATTTACGCCAGTCGCGTCCAACATATGTTACAAGTTCAGGCCTAGCCCGCTTGTCTATCTATCTATTACTCGGATCGCATAAAAATGGCCGACGCGACTGCGACTGAGAAAGCGAAATCCAGGGTCCTCATCCTCGACGGAGGGCTCGGCACATCGCTCGAGGACAAGTACGGCATCAAGTTTAACTCGGCCACCATGCCTCTCTGGTCAACCCATCTCTTGGTCGAGGGTCAAGACACGCTGCTTTCCTGCCAGAAGGACTTCGGAGATGTGCCCGTCGACATCATTCTTGCCGCAACCTACCAGCTTTCAATCCATGGTTTCGCCAACACGCGCACCCCCGAGTACCCCAATGGCATTGACCGAGCCACGATTGGCAACTTTATCCAGGACGCCATGCGCATCGCCCACGAGGCTGGCCGGGCACAAGGTGCCAAGCCTGCCCTCAGTATCGGACCCTATGGAGCTTGTATGATTCCCGGCCAAGAGTACAGCGGCGCCTATGATGCGGCTCACGACTCACTTGAGAAGTTGCGCGACTGGCACCTGGAGCGTCTCCAGCTCTTCGGCAAGGCTGGCGCATTTTCATCCCCAGTTGGCTACGTCGCAGTTGAGACCATTCCTCGCGCCGACGAGATCGTGGCAGTAAGGCAGGCTCTGGATAAGAGCGGCGTCCTGGCCGCCAAACCTGCTATCCCCTTTTGGATTGCCTCACTTTTCCCTGGTGAGGTTGAGCGTCTACCAGATGGATCCTCGGTCAAGGAGGCTGTGAGGGCCATGCTCAGCCCCGAGATCGCCACGAGTATTCCCTGGGGTATCGGCATCAACTGCACCAAGGTCTGGAAGCTGGAGTCTCTCGTCAAGGCTTTTGAAACGGCGGTCCAGGAGCTCATCAAGGAAGGCATCGTCGCTGAGGCCCCCGCCCTGGTCCTCTATCCGGACGGCACCAACGGCGAGGTCTACGACACCACCACTCAGACATGGAAACTCCCTCAGGGATCAAGTCAACCCACCAAGTCGTGGGAAGAACAGCTCACTCAAGTGGTAGCTGACGCCGAATCTCGTGGAATTTGGAAACAGATTGTTGTGGGCGGATGCTGCAAGGCAAGCCACTCCGAAATCGCCAGGCTCCGGGCTGCGGTGGAACACCTATCTCGGTAAATATACGAAGAGCATATCCCGGCCCCTAGCTCCGGCCCTCAGTTCCCGGCGCCGTTTCCGAACCGAACTCCTTCCGCCCCGAGACCGATCGCGCGCCTCCGAAGTGGTTGTACATACTATGCGCACCATGCACCAAAAAAAAACCCACCCCATCAAGGACCTTCTGACCGGTGGTATCGCCGCCCAATGCGAAGAATGGGTATTTTCCTCCGTGGCCAGTATGGCCAAGCAGAAAATTCGTTCATATCGTCATCACCATTTTGTCTCTCCCTTTTGCGTCTCCCTCACGTTTTCTTCCAACCTTGTCTTATCGCTGTCGCTTGGGCTTTCCAGTCGTCGAAGCGCTTCTGTCTCCTCTGCTGTTCCTTTTCGTTCCATGCCGTGATGGGCTGGATGGGTAACCTGGCAAGCATCTCGTCCATGTCGAAGTCGCGGCGTATCTCGCCATTGACGCGGATCTGGATGCTGCCGACCCCTTCGTAGAGGGCGGCGCCGTAGTCGGCCCAGTCACGATACATGGAGAGAAGGCCCCCAATCTGGCTGCACATGAAGAAAGCAAGCTTCTCAGCCGGTATGAGGTGTTCCCTACCCTCTGGCGGGCGGGGCCAAGTGATCCCGCGCTGCTCACGCTTTTCTGCGTCCATGACCATGTGAGTGAAGCCTTCAAAAAAGTCGTTTGCGCGGCTGTTGTCTCCAGGTCCTAGACGGTCGTGCTTTTCGTTTGCTGGCGGGGCGACGACGTCTAGTATCAGCTTCATGATGGTGAAGTTATTTGGGTCGGCGACGACGCTGCTGAAGGCGGTCGGGCCGTATCGCAGGTAGCCAGACAACATGGCGTAGAAATTCCAGACGATGAAAGGCGGTCCACCATCCCCCCCGCGAAACTGTTCCGCGTTCTTCCAGTCTGGGTCGACATCCTTTGGAGGGTCGAAGATGCGAAATTGAACGTGGACGCTGTCGGCATGGCGGGTCGTTCTTGGCACGGCAAGCCAAGTCGGCCACAAGCCACACTCCTTGACGTACATCACGTCCAGTCGACAATGGGTTCCTTTGGACGCAAGCAGGGCCTTGGCTTCATCGTGCAGCTGTTGATTGACGAGCAAAATCGCGGTGTTGGGCGTGCCGGCGGGCGGGGCGGACTCGCGGGTTTGCTGCTTCTCGACCCAAACGTCGTGGCCATCGAAAAATCCCTTGCCCTTGTACTCGCGCCTTTTCCGGTCCTGACTAACAGTAGGGTTCAGCGGCGGTCTGCGGTCGGGGAGAAAGACGACGTGGGCGAGGATCAAGTCGCGAATTTCCCTCGGAATGCTCAGCAGCCCGATTGCCATTGTTCGCTGGGAAGACGATTGGCGGTGCTGGCTTCCCTTTTTTTCTTCTTCTTTGGGTTCAGCGGTTTGGTGAGAATGCAGGCAAGCCCAGAGAGACACCGGCAAAGGTAGGAGAGAGTGTCGCACAGAGAGGGGGGGCCCGACCCGACCGACGTGCGAACGACGGCCACTATTACAGAGCGACCTGACTTGGGGTTCTGGGCACTGGGCGTGCGTGCGGAGGGCGAAACTTTACTCCGAAGGGCGAGAGTTGCATCGACTGGACCTGGATCGACCTTGCCTGGGACTGGGAAGCACCACAGAAAGGACGCAAGACGCAGTAGACTGACTGGCGGTGCAGCTGCTGGTGCTGTTGGGTCCTGGTCGATTGAGGCGCAGCAGCGGTGGTAGCGGAGTCGGGCCTTTGGGGAACGACGTCATTCAGTTGGAGACGGGTCTTCGACTCAAGCCAAGACGATTTAGCGGACGAGAAAATCGAAGAAACGGCGGGCGGGGGGGGGGGGGAACAGGTGAATGGAAGCAAGGAAGCAGTTCTAGTGGAAAAAAGAAGAAACAGAAGCTGCACGGGGACGACGAGGAAGTGATGGGGAGAAGGACCGTTTGGTGCATCAGGACGACCGTCACAGGGCCATCCATGTGCTAGTGAAGAAAGACGCGCGGGAAACCAGGATTGGGAGGCTTTTGAGATTTTGTGTGCTTTTCCCATGGACCGGACGAGATGGGATGACCGGATATTGGTGCGATTGAGGAACTGGACTTCGCATCCAAAGGAATGACGATGGGATGGGATGCACCGAGTCGAGGTTTCTTCGGAGGAGGCTTTGCTTTGGCCTGGCCTGGTCTGGTCTAGTCCTTTGCTCTTAGCATTCATTCTCTCTCTGCCCCGGTTGCCGGCTCTGGCTGGTGGTCTGGAAATACTCTGCAACTGCCGTACTGTATAATACAGTATACTTTGCTGCCTCAATCAATTAAGATTTCCCACCCAAAGATCATGTTACGGATAGAACTAATGAAGGATACCATAACATGGCCACGCGAAAGCTGCAAAGAGCACTGACCGAATGGCTAGAAGTAGCACATAGTGCGGCCCCCGTGGCGGGGATCCCTTCTATAAAGATTAACCCAAAAAAAAAAGTGATCGGCAGACCCCAACCATATTTCCGGCAAGTTGTTATCAAAGAGAGAAAGGGAAAATTACTAACCAAACCTGACTGGAGGTGGACTGACTGGAGGTGGACTGACTGGAGAGGTACGGTGTGCGTGGCCCACGATTTGCGGGCGTATTGCAGTACGCCGGTGTTGAACTGGGGTAGTGCGAGCGCTGCTCCTCTCTGCGCCCCTCTCTCGCGTGCATGTGCAGTGAAATCGGTACCTGACAGACTAAAGGTACTTTTTTGCCTGCTTTATTACCCCGTAAGGTAGAGAGCGTCTGTCTTATCAAGTGGTATGGCTGACCTGATTTGACTGACTGACTGACTGACTAGCTGCGCCTTCGTTCGGTCGTTCGTGTACGTGTACGTAGACGCACACGCAGCGCAGTGCGTGTAAGCAGCACTAATTGCTCAGATTGGCGTGTGCGTGTGCGTGTGCGTGTGCGTCTGCTACGAGTCGGGGCAGCCCGATGTTTGTCTGGGGATTTTTCGCATGTAGTACTCTGCCGGGTTCCATTTCCTCTCACGCGAGCAAGAGGGACCTTTTTCGCCAATCATCCTCGATTTGGGTGAGAGAATACAACGGGCTAACCAAGGGACGAGTACCTACCTACTACCCCTACCCACGCCGTCTAGCAACTTCTTCCAAAGATGGACGGAGAGGAGAAGCGCGATGGGGGACCCCGTCAGAATATTAGTCTGGACATGCGGGAATCAGGGTTGTGTGTGCGCGTGCGCGGTGCTGCTTCTGTCTCTCGTCTGCCGTTAACAAGGGCAATCATGGAGAAGACCTGCACTAACGAACGAACAGGAACCGGAGTGCGAGGGGCCCAGGAGGCCGCCTGCTAGTATATGGTATGGGCCGCGTGATGAGATTGGCACTAGTTTGGGGGGGCGGGCAGGGCAGGACGTCTTCAATATCAGACGGCTGGTTTTACAGACGAGAGGGGGGGGGAAAAAGGCTCACATCGTCAGTTTGCGGACGGAGGCATTGCTTGAAAGAATTGCCTCCGACGGGTGGTGGGTTCGTCGGTGAGTGGCTGACTGTGGTTGATTGGCGACCCCCGGAGCAGATGCAGCACTTACACGCGCTGCTTCTTCTCCGGGTCGAGGAGATGGGACACCCTTGAAGATGAGGGGGAATATGTAGCAGTGAATGTACGTATACTAACAGGTAGGCGGAAGCCCAATTGGGAGTGTGGTATTCACGATGTTGACCTGACGATTTGCACCTTAATACGTGGGAGAGGGGAAAAGGAGCAACAAGCAAGTAAACCTTTGGGGGGGGGGGGGGGGGGGGTTCCAACAGGTGTGAGCGGGAGCAAGCCGGTTCCCAAGCAGCGGCGCGAGCTAAGCGGCCGAGTAAGCGGGATGGGCTGCGATCTGATCCGTCGTCGGCCGTCTGCTAACGTCATTTAGCGGACTAATAAGCTCAATAACTTGCGATCCCTCTTCAATGAGCCGTGGCTGCGGGAGTCTGGATGGCTGTGCTTCCCCGTCTCGGCGAGAGCCGGCGGCGGTTGGCGATGAAAGAAATTGACACTGGCCGACCGCACAAGGAGATTGAGAGCAGTAGACGGAAGTGAGCTTGCGCTTTTAAGCCCTAAGTCTATGCAGTAGGATGTATTTTGGGAACAAGGGGTAGATTTAAGGATATCAACTTATCAAGCACGAGATCCTCTCCGACCAGAAATGACGCGCCGGGCCCGAGACGTAGTAATTTTGACACGAGACGAGCATGGGGCTCATTCAAAGAACTTCTTCGTTGGGATTCAAGAGCTTCCCTAAAGGAATCAATCCAGCGAGGCTTCAAAGTGGGAGTGGGAGTGGCAACGCCGGACCTTTTGGTGCTAACTAAATGCAGCAACCCGAGACTTGCGCATAGCATACTCTTGTTCTTTGTGTACTATTGTGTGTCTCTCCACATCCACATCACGTCCACGTCTTTCTGCATTGCATACGCCTAAATCTCAGTGTAAGTGAGCGCCGGAGACGAACGACCGCCGGGGCAGTGAAATAGGTTGGGACGACGGATGGGGGATGGCTTTGGGGAAGAGGAACAGAGGCGTGGCAGTGCTGGCCAATCAAACGACGTGGATCTTGATCAATGTTTTCTTCCCTTGTCTCCCGCGGTGAGTGAGGAGTGAGTGACTGAGCGAGCATCAAAGAATCCCTCAAGTCCTCTAAGCTGGGAAGGGACTTGGGTTCAAAAATCGAATCAACAAACAGAACCTAAAACAGCAGGGCTGGAAGGGACAGTATGCCGGCAGCGGGGCAGGATGCGCCAAAACCTTGATTGGTTGTCACTGGCAAGTCACAAGTGAGCCTCCCGTGTGCCAAGAGATACTTGGATATCCAACTCCAACGACTTCAACTCGTGGTAATTTCGCATCACCAACTTACACCGGATTTTCTATGAGCGATTTATTCTCTGGTCCCCTTCCAACCGAACCTCCCTCTTGCGGCCGCACGCGCGCAACGCTTCTTCTTCTTCTTTCTACCACGCCGCCTTCTTGTTCTCATTTTCAAAACAAGCTGGCCGGCTTTCCTCACCCGACCTGGCTTAGCACGGGGGAGGGGGAGCAGCAAGCATGGCCTGGACTGACTCTTTCTCTCTCTCTGCCTCATCCCTTGACTTGTTTGAAGTGTTCGAAGCAAAGCGCGGCATCCAGCTCTCGCCCACAGTACGGTGGACACGTTGGAATCGCCGTGTCTTTGCTGTGCTATTTCACCGCCTCCTGACGCCTAAAGATACAACGTCCAAGTTGGCCTCCATCCGTCTTCGCACGTCGCTGTCATCACTTGTAATGTTTTCTTTTGGGGCGTGGGCCGTCCTCTTGCTTCTTGGGTCCCTTTGCGTCGAGTGCAGGCTGCCTCAAGACTGGAGTTGCCTGTTTGAAGTAGCCCACCCCCTTCCATCCCTTCCTCGTCCATCGAGTGTCCCCGTGCCGTGTCACAGACTTGAGAGAGAAGAAGAAGGAATTAGCCGCGCTTCCACGACCGACCCGTAGCCTACTTCCCTCTACCTCACCAACCTCAACCTGCTTGATTTCCATCACCCCTTACCATCCCAAATAAGTCCTGAAAAGTTCAAGCGAAGCGTCCCGGGCCATGCCATGTTATGATGTCTGCGCCGTGGCCGCAGTATCCGCTGCAACGGCTGCCTCAGCCCTCCCAGTCTGGACTGAGTTTGCAACGGTCTCTTGTGACCATTTGGCAGACGAGAAATTGCCAAGAACCATTCCTGGATATGGTTAACATGGTCACCTCGTCTGGTCCTCCTTCATGCCCTCGCTCTCGTCAAAGTGTATATAAGACCCTTTCCAACTTGGAACGTGAGGCTTTTCATTGTGTAGATCCGTTGACAAGCTTGCTCTCACTTCCTATATTTTCTCTTCCCCCCTCCCCCCTCCTTTTTTCTTTTGAAATCCCATCCCCCATACACGCCTTGAGATAGCATCGGACCCATGTCCTCTTGGGCCCTACGCTTTGGACAGGAAGATTCTACGGCCAAAATGGACGAGTCTGAGCTCAAGACCCAAGCCCCGACCCAAGGCGGTGAACGCATTCGTTGGGACGCCGATGAAGAGGCCGGTAGGAAAGGGCATAGGTCGAATCCTGGCGCTCCTCTGCACCGTGCCCGTTCCAACACGTCCTTGTCAATTCACTCGGTTCGGTCCAGGCGCAACTCGATCGATGTAACGGCCGAGCTGCCCATACAATACCGCACGGTGTAAGCGCGGTCTCCCAATCTCACTGATCCTCTTCTGGAAGAACAACTCGGAGAACACCAAGACCTCTTTCATTGGCTTGTTGCTGATGTAGGAGAAGGTCTATTGAGATTGAAGAGTACAAAACGAAAGCCGAGAAAGCCAAGAAGGCCGAAGGTGTCGCGACAGGTACGTCGACACTTTGCCTACATGAGGCTTTTATATCTTGGGGTTTGATGACATTGCAGGACTAACCCACGCGTCTTCTGCTAGATTTATCCGAGCTCGAATGGCATGCTCTCCCAGTCGACGAGGTCCTCCGCCGTCTTTCTTCTTCCCTTACCGATGGCCTCTCCGCGGACCAGATTCAGCGCCGCATCACCCATTATGGCAAGAACGCGCCTTCTCCGCCTCCCTCGCACAACACGAAAAGGATTCTTGGATACTTCTTCAAGGGATTCGGTACGGTATTGCTTGTGGCGTCTGTCCTAGTCTTCATCGCATGGAAGCCTCTGGGAAGCCCCCCGGCCGTTGCTAACCTGGCCCTCGCCATCGTGCTCTTGGCTGTCTTCTTCATCCAGGCTGCCTTCAACATGTGGCAGGACTGGTCTTCTTCGAGGGTCATGAACTCGATCAAGACGATGCTTCCGGATCACTGCATGGTCATCCGCGACGGGAACCAAGTCGAGCTCGTGGCTGATCAGATTGTGCCTGGAGACATTCTGGTCATCAAGTCCGGGAACAAGTTGCCGGCTGATGTTCGTTTTCTCAAGGTATCTTCGGATGCCAAGTTTGACAGAGCCATCTTGACTGGTACGTCTCTTCTTCCGTTGGTTGTTCGATCTTATCGTGAAAACAGATCTGGATGTTTAGCTGACGAGAGTACCAAACCAGGAGAATCGGCCCCCTTGCACGCAGCGGTCGATTCTACTGATAACAACTACCTGGAAACACGATGCATAGGTCTGCAGGGCACTCACTGTGTGTCTGGCACCTGCACTGGTGTTGTAGTGGCTACGGGCGACAACACTATTTTCGGCCGCATCGCGAAGCTGACCAGCGAGCCGAAAAAGGGACTAACGACGCTGGAACGTGAGGTTCTGCACTTTGTGCTAATCATTTGCTCCATCATGTTCCTCATGATCGTCTTGGTTCTGATTGTCTGGTAAGTTTGGCGTTCTAGGTCAAATGGTCGACAGTTTGCTGATGAAACTGCACGTGCAGGGCTGCGTGGTTGAGAGTCAAGTATCCCAATTGGATCAACGTACCCAATCTGATCATCTCTTGTGTATCGGTTGCGGTGGCTTTCATTCCCGAGGGTCTTCCTGTTGCTTTGACGGCTAGCATGACCATTAGCGCAAGCATGATGCGCAAGAACATGATCCTCTGCAAGTCTCTCAAGACTGTGGAGACCCTAGGCGCTGTCTCTATCATCTGCTCCGACAAAACCGGTACTCTGACTGAGGTGCGTCGATTGCGATTTTGACAAAACAGCCAGAGCGAGGGCTAATTTTTGGTGTAGAATAAAATGATCGTCACCGAGTGCGCCATTGGAACCAACAGGATGTCTGCTCAGGGTGCTCGTGATGCTATGGCGGTGAACAAGCACACCTCTCCCAACAATAACGCCCTGGATCAACTTCGTGCTGTCGCCGGTCTCTGTAATGCGGGACAGTTCGATGCGGCTACTATACGCTTGCCTCTACACGAGCGTGTCATCCATGGCGACGCCACGGATCAGGCTATTCTACGCTTCTCCGAGAGCCTTGGGCAGGTTGCTGAGCTCAGACGCTGTTGGTCCACAAAGTACGAGCTGGCTTTCAATAGCAAGAACAAGTACATGATCCGCGCCCTTGGCCTTTCGCATCCCGATGGCCTGTCTCTTGCCCTGCCTTCTGATACCGCTTCAGTCTTTCAGCCTGGTGATGTGTAAGTCTGCAGAACAGGTAACACGAATCGCATGAACGAGAAGCTGACTTGTCTGGCAGTCTTTTGACAATCAAGGGTGCCCCTGACATCCTTATGAGCAGACTCAGCAATTACGTGAGCCCTTCTGGATACACCACGTCTCTGGACCCCGCGACCCGCGCCTCGATCGAGAACATCAAGGATGAGTGGTCTTCTCAGGGACGTAGAGTCCTGCTCCTCGCACGCAAGGCCATCTCTAGATCTGCGCTTCCAAGCCATCCCTCCGACAGCGCCTATGAGACGGCAATCAACCAGCAAGCCCAGTCCGGTCTTACACTGGTTGGTATTGTTGGTATTGTTGATCCTCCTCGCCCCGAGATTCCGGCGGTCGTGAATACCCTCCGTGGCGCCGGCATCCGCATTTTCATGGTCCGTCCGGTACAGAGAAACGTGGTTGAACGAGAGACGCTGACTACAACTAGGTCACTGGCGACTTCGCCCTCACAGCTGAAGCGATCGCAGCAGAGTGCAACATCATCAGCGTTCCCCGTTCGGAGATCGACGACGTCTCCGCTCTCCACCGTCACATGACCGTCGTCGACCCGTCAATCAAGCACATCATGGACGACCTCGAATCCTCCCCGAGACGAGCCATCGTCCTCTCCGGTCCGGAGCTGATGACCCTCAACGAAGATCAGTGGGACCAGCTGGCCCGATACCAAGAGATCGTGTTCGCGCGTACCACACCCGAACAGAAGCTGCGCATCGTGCGTGAGCTGCAGGCTCGTCATCAGATCGTGGGCATGACTGGTGACGGCGTAAACGACGCTCCTTCTCTGCGTGCCGCCGACGTTGGTATTGCGCTGGGATCGGGGAGTGACATTGCCATCGAGGCTGCCGACATGGTCCTCCTGGACTCCTTCTCCAGCGTCGTCGAAGCTCTCCGGTACGGCCGTATGATGTTCGATAACCTCAAGAAGACGGTGGCCTACCTCCTCCCGGCAGGGTCCTTCTCCGAGTTCTGGCCCGTCATGACAAACGTTCTCTTCGGCATACCTCAGATCTTGAGCAGTTTCCTCATGATCATCATCTGCCTCTTCACCGACGCCGCGGCCGCGATCGCCATGGCATACGAGGCGCCCGAAGCCGACGTGTTGCTCCGCAAGCCCCGTGTACCTGGCAGAGACCGCCTCGTGGACTGGCAGCTTGTGGTGCAGGCGTATGGTCTGGTCGGCGTCCTCGAGACTCTGGCTTCGTTCGCCATGTCGTACTGGTACCTCGAACGGAACGGGATCAGCTTCAAAGACATTTGGTTCTCGTTCGGTAGCCTCCCTTCAAACATTGACCAGGACTTCTACCAGCAGAAGCTGAACGTCGCGAGTTCGATTTACTTTGTCAACTTGGTGGTCATGCAGTGGTTCAATCTGCTGGCTGTTCGCACGAGGAGATTGTCCCTCTTCCAGCACCCGCCCATCGGCAACCGCCGGACACGGAATCTGTATCTCTTCCCTGCCGTGGCGTTTGCTTTGGTCATGGTCTTTTTCTGGCTTTACATTCCTGGGTTTCAGAGGACTCTTGGTACCGCTATTGTTCCTGTGGAGTACTGGTTCTTGCCCATGGCCTTCGGTATTGGTATCCTGTTAGTTGATGAGGCAAGGAAGTATGCCGTCCGGAGGTGGGCTAACGGCTGGTTTGCGAAGACGGCTTGGTGAACAACTTTTACTCCAAAGACTTCCGGGCTTGGACATGGGAAATACCCGCGTGCTGGAGTTTAACCGCACACGTGACCGGCTAAGGGGCTTGGGTGGCTTACGTTCATTTTTTATTTGTATCATGATTATAGAAAGCGAGCTGGCGTTGACTTGACGAGTACTTATTAGCTAGGTTTCACCGGCATTGTGTTACTCGCATTTTGCTTCAAAGCAAGCCTCTCTCTTATGCTGGGTTCTCCGAGCCTTGCGACAAAAAGACTAGTTCCTCCGCAATCGAGAGGGTTCTCGTCTTTGCGTGTCCAATTCGACAAGATCATCGACATTCCCAATAGTTGGTCATCCGCTGCCAGGCAAGGACTGAACGCCGGTGTCATCCAAATCACATAGTGGAAGCAAGTAGCTGACTCTGAGGAACTGCGACTGGGAGCTTGTCATGTCATGCACGCTGGATATACACTTCGGGACTTGAGCCAATAGCAGCACTCTCGACGTCCCATTCAGGATACTCGCAACATGGCGCTGACAGGTCCGGGCAATTGATGTTGAAACCCACCTACTCGACTTTTGTCCGCCGCCTTCAGCTCGTTCGAGGCGCGCAACTACACCACCAACATCTTGCAAGAAATTGGCATCGGACCCACCATGGATATGGCCAACTTGGACCGGGAGAATGCCCAGCAACTTTACGCCAAGCACCACATCTTGTTGGAAATACTCTTGACAACAAGTTGGTGGGTGCCGTGTCTGTTCCCGGCGTACAAGTATGTGCGGTCTCGGAAGCCGGCCCAGTACGCGAAGTTGCCGTGCGAATCCCTTGCCGCTCACCTGATTCTCGGAACCGTCGTGATGTCCCGGTACTACTACCTGTACTTGGCCCTCGGAGTCTCCGGTCCCAGCCCTGTTTGATCTCATCACCGTCCTCGCGTCCATTGGTCAGGCTACGTCCACGAAGGAAACGTACCCGTCCCGACGGCCACTTTCAAGGCCATGTCGCTCCAGCAGGCAATCGCAACTGCCATGGGGAACGTGTACGGATCCGCGCACTGGCATCGCGCCGGAATCAAGCTGATGGACGCCTTCGTCTGGGTTCGGTGGATGGGCGCGTACGGAGCCGATCTCCAGGGGTTCAGAACGTACGGGGCACGGTTCACGGCGTCAGTCGTGATTTCTCACCCGCTCTGTCTGTGGGAGGGAAGACTACCCCGCGGGGAGGCCTGCGTATCTCGTCATGTTGTTGGCGTTCCTGGCCGTGGACAAGTGGGCGGCACGAAAACTAGACGGAAAGTGAGTCGCGCCAGAAACCATGCCGGGCCGCACGCCATCCGATGAGTCGCTGACCTTTGACGGTCGCAGGCCAGGATCCATCCCCCGCGCTCTGGCGTTCTGCGGGTTTGTGATGACCGTGGGGAAGAAAGATCGCGACACGGACGTGAAGCTGGGGAATGCGGAGAGTAAGGAGATGACGGGGCGCAAAGCTGGAGTAGAAGTTGAAGATGGCGCACAACAGGGCACGCGGAAGATTGAAGAAGGTTTCTGGGCGCGTCGCCCGCCCCCCCCCCTTTGGTCAGAGGTCTTCGGAAACAAAGAGGCACAGGGTGTGGCCTCGGCCGAAAATTGACACATCGTTCACTGTCACGTAGAAGTCATCAGAACGCCGAGAAGGAATCCACGTTTCTCAAGATTCTTGTTCTCTGCTGCTGCTTGTTGAGGAACTCCGGACGTGAAGATTTGTGCCCTCGATGGATCGTCACCGCATGATATGGTAGAGTGGGCTCGGCAATCTTCCGAAGACCGGAAGCAGTCAAGCTCAGAGCTGGGGCGGGTGAATAACCGAAATCTCGCATGCATAACCAGGCCCAATCCCAATAGACGCTTCGCTTTGCTAAGGGAAAGAAGTTGCCTGCAGCTTTCGTCGGGAAATGCTAGCCGCGAAAAGGGGCGACTAGAAAGCGAAGCCGATCGATCGGCTTTGCTCGTCGCGTCTTTCGAAACTTACCAGGGTCTTCCCTACGACCTGAAGAACACGAGGGCATCTCTGAGACTCACATACTTTCGATATCCCCGAAACGATAAGCTTTCTACGGAACGAGGAGGTTACTGCAGACTGTGAAAAGGGCTGGGCTGTCTCTTTATGTTATGTCGCTGTCATTGTCGCTGTTCTAGACCGCCTTGATCGACTTACGCCGTTATTCCCGTCTGCTACCTCACGAGTCAGCCATGTGTTCGTTCGTGACGTGGGGGGGGGCGGGGGTTTCACCCGGTCTGTTCACCCGGTCTGCACAGTCCACTGGCTCGCGTCTTGGCGACAGCGGTCTGCCGCCTTGGCCGTGCTTAATTTTCGCCGCAATCCATGGCATTGAGTATGTGCTTGTTGACAACTTCAACGACATTTCGTGACTTCGTCTGAAGCGCAATAGACCTCCGGCGTGGACCCTGTATCTACTCTTGAACTCATTCTCCACCGAATCGCCCACTGCATCCGACTGATACCCATACGTGCATTGAGGCTCGTACGATGAATCTTGTTGGCCACTTCCCACCCCCTTTCCGCCCCGAATGCCGACTCCGCAGAAGAGAGTGATGGCGAGAGGGAATAAATTATAGAAGCACCAAGGCGGATCCCAGGAGGGGCCTTTTTGAATGAGGCGACGAATGGGTGGGACGACAATTCGTCTGAGCATCCCCTGTGCCCACGACGGAGGTCTGATGAAGCTATCGCCGTTACGTGGACTGACGAAGGGTGTGGCCCTCTCGGTCGACTTCCGACATGAGCCCTGGCCGACTCATCCGGTCACTGAACTCACAACGGAACGCGTGCGGCATTGACGACACAGGCCCGCCTACCTACCTCCAGGCTCCTCCAGGCTCCGGTGATCCTCCAGGTTTGTCTTGCTCCTCAACGTTTCTCCATCTTTCGGCCCTCCACACGGCCCAGCTCTTACACACGGAGAAGTAAGCTGCTTTGGATTATGAATCCGTCTTTGCGGCCAGAATCCTGCGGGGTCTCCGCAACTCTCCCCACAAGGGTCATGATGAGATGAACGCGGCCGGTGACTGAAAGTCTTTAAGACCGCGGCCGGTATCTCTGTCTGTCAACTTGTCAAGCCTGCTCTCCGGTTCTCTATCCCATCTCTGTCGACCGTCTGTTGCCCTGCCCCTTTGACACACCGGCTATATTTTCCCCTGCCCTTTCAGTAGAGTTCGGGCAACCTCCGTGCGTACACATCAGATGGGCGCAAGCTTCTTCGGGCTCACGGGCAACGCCCTGTCCACCCTCCAGCTCGCTCTGGTTGTCTGCCCTGCATTCATCCTCTTCGGATACAACCAGGCTGGCCTTGGAGGCCTTCTCACGACCGAGGACTGGGTCAAGACTTTCCCTGAAATCGACACGGTGAACACGAGCGGCGCTACGAAGAACAAGAACTCCACCCTCCAGGGTTTCGTCGTCGCCACCTTCACTATCGGTGCCCTCATTGGCTCTCTCTCCTGCTCTTGGTCTGGCAACAAGTTTGGTCGTCGCAACGTCATCTTCTTCGCCGGTCTCTGCTCCCTTATTGGCGAGGTTCTCGAGTGCTCCGCCTTCTCGCTCGCCCAGCTCATCGTCGGCCGTGTCATCGTCGGTTTGGCTATCGGCCAATTGTCCTCCATCGTCCCGGTTTGGCAAGCAGAAACCTCCGGTGCGACGAACCGCGGTCGCCATGTCGTTCTTACTGGTCTCTTCACCTGTATTGGATACGTCCTCGAGAGCTGGATCAACCTGGGTTTCTGGGAGTTCAAGAGCGGCCCCATCACCTGGCGCCCTCCCATCGCCATTGCCATTGCCTTCTCCCTGGTCCTGATGGGAAGCATCTACTTCCTGCCTGAGTCTCCCCGTTGGTTGGTCATGAAACAGAGGTCCGAGCAGGCCCGTAGTATCATCGCCGCCCTGCGTGGCCTCGATGAGACTTCCATCGAGGTCCAGGCCGAGCTTGCAGGAATTGAGCACTCCCTCGAGGATACTACCACCAACGCCGCTAAGCTCACCGACATGCTCAAGATGGGCGACGACAAGCTCCTGTACCGTTTCGGTCTCTGCATTCTCCTGCAGTTCTACCAGCAGATGTCTGGCTCCAACTTGGTCTCCGTCTACGCCCCGATCTTGTTCCAGCAGAACCTTGGTATGAAGAGCGAGGCTTCCCGGGCTCTGGCCGGTGGTGCACTCACCTGGAAGTTCATCTCTTCCTTCGTGGCCTTCTTCACCATCGATCGCTTCGGTCGCCGCCTCGTCTTCATTCTCAGCGGTATCGGCATGGCCCTCTGCATGATGTCCTTGGCCATCACCACTTCTTTCCCCAAGGAGAACCAGGCTGCCCAGATCGCCGCCGGCTGCTTCATCTACATGTTCAATACCTTCGTGCCCATCGGATTCTTGGGTGCCAACTTCCTGTACTGCACTGAGGTCGCTCCCATCCGTCTCCGCATGGCCATGTCCTCCATCTCCACCGCCAACCACTGGCTCTGGTAGGTCTCTTGTTTCAGAGCAAAGTTCAGTAGCCAATAACTAACATTCCACTTCAGGAACTTCGTCGTCGTCATGGTTACCCCTGTTGCCCTCAACACCATCGGCTGGCAATACTACATTGTCTACGCCGTCATCTCCGCCTGCATTCCCGTCAGCGTCTACTTCCTCTACCCCGAGACTATGGGTCGCAACCTGGAGGAGATCGACATGCTGTTCCGCGAGTCTCCCTCTGTCTTCGCCACCGTGCGCTTCGCCAAGAACCGCCCCGTCGCGATGCCCCAGGAGTTCGAGAGCGAGAAGCCTGTCGACAAGGCGCAATACGTCGAGCGGAAGCCTGAGGACTCCTCTGCTTGATCACTTAATACGAAGTAATGTACGATCGGGGTTTATGCAGGTCACCCCATGAAAAATCTTGAAGTAAAGGCAAGCGGTAGTGATTTCAGGGAATAGAGTAGAAGTACCAATTCTGGTACAATTGATACCACAACTTACGAACACCTCAGCAATCTGTTCCCGTACTTCCTTAAACGTGTCCTGAGTGTACGTGTGCACTGAATCCCGGTGACTGATAATCTGTATGCTGGCTGAGTGACGGAGCTATTTCCGCTCAGCTGAAACGAAACATGTCAGATTGAGGGCCCGGGTGTAACGACACTATAATAATCGATAAGCATTATTGGATAGGAAAAAGCTTGCTTATATTACTACTAGCTAACGACAGTCACGACCGTCTACTAAACAAGGCCTTCCGTTAGGAAGGATCAGGATGAGCATATAACATAAAGCTTATTACTAAGAGGTTTTCTTTTTAAAGTTGCTTTTATATAACTAATATATTAAAGTTTAAGCTTATACTAAAATAAGGTCTAAGAAAATACTTTTTACTTAGTATAAAACTTATAGACTATAAATTATAAGTTTTTATTCAAAATAAAGTTTCTAGAAGAGTACTATCTAGAAAGGTTTATATACTAAATTATATACTTCATATAAATTCTAATCGAGCTTATAGAGCGAGAAGTTTTCTCAAATAATGTCTTAATATAATAGGAGAAATTTTAAATATATATTGAGATATAGAACAATCTTATAGAAAACCAATTATTACTTATTATATATATAGTATAGCTTTAGGATCTAGGAGATCCTCTTGTAGTAATATATTAGGCTATATATTATTTTATAAAGTTAATTATAAAACTAGATATATATACTCAAGGTTATGAAGAGATATAGATATATTTATTAAAGCTTAATAAATTATACTTCTATTACTAAGAAGTAAGTAATATTATAATTCTTTAAGACGCTATTTAAGCGTCTACTTAAGGAATTGTTGGTCTCACAAAGACTAGTACTAGAAGGATTGGAGGGATATATATAATACTTAAAGTGTGATGATGTCTAAGGAAAGAAGGTATCTAGAAGGGTAGCTAGCGAAAGGAGGAATGATATAGTAGACTAATAAGGCAGGTTATGTGACGGAGATTATGTAACTACTATGTTAGGTAACTGAGGTTACATAACTACTATAGTTGGATCCCATTCCTGCCCGCTGGGCCACGGGCCCGACACTTGGGTCGGGTCCGGCTTGGCGAATATCCCAACAGGAATAAAAATCAGTATTATAACTAAGCTACGTAATTATAATTATAATGTTAAAATAGGCTGGTTAGAATAATTAAAGTAATTATACCAAATGAAAAGAACGAGGCTTAAGTACTTAAAAAAATAAATCTCTCTCTTATAACCTAATTAATTAATTATAAAATACTAAAAAGAGATAAGTCTAGGATAAATAATCTAGATAAAGAAAGAATAAAACGAGGAATCTATGGAAGTATATTAGTAGAGCTAAGTAGTGAATAATATTAGAGTAATAATCTAAATATTAGCTACTAGAGATTTAATTTTCTAGAAATAATCTTACAATTTTAGCTTTTTTAGCTTTAACATCTTGTTTCTTAGTATTACTTAACTTAATATAATTCTTAGAGCTTTATAAACTAGAGCTAGCATTTAGTCTAACTATTATAAGATACGCTAATAAATTGAGTTTATTCTAGCTAAGGGAGACCTGCGCAGGAATATGCGCAGGCGGACTATATACACGGCTAGGCAGTAACTTACGGCAGTATCTACCTAGCTATAGCAGTACATAGGATAAGTACGTGTAGTATAGTGACATTTGCGCCTCTACAAAAGAAGCCATAGTCCCTATTACTGCGCGCGTGTGAATATGCGGCGGCGCGAAGGCATAATACTATACTGCAGTAGATAAAAGTAATAATAATCTATTCTATTATATATAGCTTCGCGCGCCTAAGGTAGCGTAAGTGGGGTAGATCTATAGGTTAGTAATCCTTCTTATAATAATAGCCCTCTAAATAGTTCTTATTACCAGAATTATTACTATATCTATTGCTATATCTATTGCTATACCTAGCTATAGCGTTGTTTATAGTATTGTTATTGTACTTGGTATAGCTATAGATATTACTATAGCTATATTTATCTACATAGTTATCCGCAGTATTATTACTATATTAAGTATAGCTATAGATATTATTATAGCTATATTTAGCTCTGCAGATATCTATAGTATTATTGCTATACTTAGCGTAGCTATAGATATTATTATTGCAGCTGTATTTAGCATCGTTACTATAGCTATATTTGAGCAGAGCAGTTAGGATCTAAATTATCTTTAGAGCCCTCAAAAAGAGTATCTTCCTTATTATTATTATTACCTATAGAGTTCTCCTTATTACTTATAGAGCCTTCCTTATTACTTATAGAGCTTGTCTTATTAAAGTCTTCTAAACTAGTTATAGAGTCTTATCCTAAATTACTTATAGAGCCTTCTATATTACTTATATTATCTTTCCTAAAGTATAAAAAAACTTATATAGTTAGTATTATTAAGGTTCTATTCTCTATAGTATGCCTCATAAGTATTCTTATAGGGGGTTTCTTATTATTATAAAGGTAGTATAATAGAGCGGAATTATAGCTATAGAGGTAGCTTAGTAGAGCTATAAAGTAGTATCGGAGGTAGTGTAAGTCTTCTATTAGTATATATAGGTAGAGAGGGCTAATAGGAGCTAGTAGAGTATAATCTCTCTTATAGTAGACGCATCAACTACAGCAGGCGCTACTATTCCTAGGCGCTTTAAAGAAGCGGAGGTATGAATATTTATAGCTTAAATAGCTAAATACAGCATATTAGCTTCAAAGGCGCTTAAGAAGGCTGGGGAGGCTAGCGAGCAATAGTAAGAGAAGTAGTAAGAAGAGAAGTAGCCTAGCTAGTAAGATAGCGGCATAGTAGAGACTCTATAAAAGGGTAGTAGAGACTTCTTAAGTACTTTAGTAGTAAGCTTATAAGGGTATTAATACCTTTCTAAAGGGGTTTAGAACCTTCTAGAAGGAACTTAGAGCCCTTTAGAAGAGTACTAACTTATATAGAGTAGGATTTATCTATATCTTTATATAGTAAAGGTTTATAAATATACTGAAATAATGCGTTATATAAGGAGAGGTTAGTCTTATAGAGCCTATACTAATATTATTAAGCAAAAAAGAACGTTTTTACTATAAGGTTTCCTAGTATTATATTTATAGTAGTATAAGAGTATAGCTATAGGCCTTAACCAGGAAAGGTTAGAATACTAAAACATAGGTATCTATTGATATATTAAACTATTACTTAAGATCTAAACTCTCATACCTAATAGAATTTTCCCATTTATATATTCGCTAGCAGCTAATTCGCCATCATTTCGCTAATAGTGCAGCCGTGCGAGGTGCACCCAACCATTATTCCTTATAATTATCCCCCTCTCCAAAGCCTTAGTCCCCAAGGCGTTAAAGAAAAGAAAGTGGGGTATTATAGCACCTAGCGCTATAGCTCATCTCACTAAGCGCAAGGCGATATAATAGCAGCAAATAGTAATATTTAGCCTTATTAGCCGCTATTTATTCTCTACTATCTTTTCGCCAGATTTAGGTAACTCTACCGAATAATATATTTTTAGTTATTATACTGCAGCTATTTTTTAAATCCCCTTGGTTATAATTTATAATTAGTTACTAATTATTATGCAACTATTTACTAGTATATATCTAGTAATTATTAACCTTTATTACTCCGCAACCCTAAGTATAAAAGGGTCTCTTCTTTTTGAGGTCTCTAACCAAGTGAAATTTCCTCCTATTTATGAATTTTTCAACTAGCTTCTCTTCTCTTTTAGCACCTTCTCCACAACTTATTGCTATATTATAGAGTCTAATATTTTTCTCTCTCTATTTTTACTTATGTCCCTCTTTTTGCTCCTTAAACTTCTACTAATTAGTTACTATAATATCTTATATCGCTTATATAAGTATAATTCTCACAAAATACTTATATAAGCCTGAGAACCTCTTAGGTAACCTTACTAGTGAGGCTAATAGTAGCTACCTCTACCTTAAATACCTAACTAAGATATATCTCAATATTATTAACTTTTGCTATATATATAGCGAGTATATATAGAAGTATATCTACAATAATTATAATAAGAAGAAGTATTATACTATAAGTTACTAATTAGTTACTATTTATTTATTATATTTTAATACTTAATAGGTCCCTTAGAAGCTTCAGGGCACTACCTAGATAACTTAGGGCATATTCTACTAGTTCTAGATCTAGGAGGGTGAGAGCATATTAACTCCTCTCTATTATTTTTATATCCTCTAGGCGCTTACTAACTATTTAGCAGTATAGAAGAACATTAATAAGCTTATTTATAATCTTACTACTAATAGCAGCTCTTAGAATATTAAGTAGCTATAGCTCTAGGAGCTTGCCTCTATTCATAAGTATTTTACTCTTAATATCCTAGTTTATATATACTACTATTCGCCCTCCTTATACTAATTATTCCCCACTAATAAGCTACTTAAGTCAAAATTCTTTATAATAGCACTAATATTTTCGGTTAACTAAGTACTACTTAACTACCCTATATTTATAATTATATCCCTATTATATATCTTATTAATTAAATTAACTAACTAGTTACTAACCTATTAATAATTCTAGTCCTAATACTTACTTATAAGCATAACATTAATTCTTTCCCTACTTTTAGCAATAAGCTTCAGAGTTACCTCACTATATTTTCATTAAATAATATCCCCTCCTACTATATCACTATTACTAGCGCCTATTCTATCTCTTGTGCCTCCTACCTTTACACTCCTACTAAGAAGTATAAGCAGCTAGGCGGCAATAAGTTAGTAGATGAGAATAGAAGCAGCAATAAGGCTAAGAGCGCTATTACTATCCCCAATAGCTCCTCTAGTAATAAGTTAGATAGTAGTTAGCCTACTAGTAGTAGTAATAAAGCAGCTAATACTAGTAGTAGTAGTATAAATAATACTAGTAGTAGCTAGGAAGGCAATAATAATAGTTACTAAATAGTAGCTATAGTAGTTATAGTAGTTATAGTAATTATAGTTCTTATAGTCCTCATGCTCCTTATAGTAGTTATATACCTTATAGTAGTTATAGTAGTAATTAAATAACTATATAAATAATTAGTTCTTTTTCCTTTTTCTTATAGAATAATACTCTTTTACTTCTTGCTACTACATTAATAATACTTCTCTACTAATTAAACTATTATTATATTAAACGTTATATCTATTACTATATTTTTTACCTAACTATTAATAATATATCACCACACTTAGCTAATTATCCCACTTCCCATAAGCTTTCTTCACTTATCTATTAAACTTTTAAACAGCCTCCTACGCATTCGCTAAGTTCTCTATAGGCTCCTACATATTATACTCTATAGGCTACCCTACTTATTTCACAAGGTACTACACTTTATTGCTAGACCCTTGCCGCGTAACGATCTCCTCTATCTCCCACTTCTCTAGCTTATCCTCAAGCTCCAGATATATTAGTAAGCATTCGCTATTACTTTAGTAATTATCCTATAGCTCTAGTAAGGTAATAGAGAAGATATTATATATTCTGTAGTACTATTTGGGTAAGTAGACTCTATATACTTATTTACTAACTAGCTCTATAATAGCAACCTAAATAAACCTAGGCGCTAGTTTCTTATTCTTAAACCTAAAGTTCTTTATTAATATTCTAACAATCTATCCCTAATAGTATATCTTCTCCTAGTACTATATATTATAGTACTTAGCTTATACCTCTATAGCTTACTACTAATACTGCTAAGCCCTTTACTAAAAAGTTATAAAGTATTTAATATACTTACATACGCCTTATACTATAATCTTATTCACTAGAAGCATATATTCTATATAATATAAGTAGTACCTATATAGAGCCTCTATTAATAAATAGTTAATAGTACTATAGTAACTATTATTATATACAAACTTAGCCTCTAGTAGTTATACTACCTATTTTAATAGTAAGTCGCTAGTATATACCTGCAGGTATTTCTCTAGTATCTAATATATCTACTTAGTCTACCTATTAGTCTGAGGATAATATGCTATAGAAATGTAATGCTTTATTACCCTTATATATATGAACTCTTCCTAGAAATAGCTAGTAAGGAGTTTATCCTAGTTACTAATAATACTCTCTAGAGTACTAAAATAATACTTAACTTACTTACAAATAATTTATACTAACTTAGTAGCTATTATCTACTTTATTCTTAAAATAAATATAGTGAATTTAGTTACCTAGTAAATAATAATAAGAATTAGATTATACTACTTACCTATATACTAATAGCTTAGTAGGAACCTAATAATAAAGTCTAGGCTAATCTCCTAAAATAGATATACTAGAAAAAGTAGTGGCTCTAACTTCCTATAAGGCTTATGCCTTAGGACTCTAATCTCTTAGTATATCTAGTAGCTTATAATATAGTTATACATATCTATAGCTAAATTTAGCTAATAGAACTTCCTTAAGATTGAGTTAGTAGTTTTCTAGGTACCTGTATAGCTTGCCCTACTATTATTGTAGTGTTAGCAAAGGATCTCAAGTCTAAGTAATTCCACTTATAGTATCTCTAACCTCCTCTTATAAAATAAGGTTCTATAGTTATGAATTATATAGCCTCTATAATTACTAGCTAGCTACTAAACTCTCTCTACTTACGTTTAATAGTATAAGTTATTAGCCTGCAGTCTGCAGATAAGATCTTCTATCTACTTAGAGGGTTATTAGCTCTATACTATTTTACCTATGATAAGCTTCCTTATAATATCGCATGGAATATACTGTTATACTATAGTAACCCTAGCTCTAAATAAGTCCTCTTAGTTAGTAACCCCTCACTAAGCGTTCTTTATAATAGCCCTTATACTTTAGTATTAAGGTATTATAGCTATAATAGTTATAGTATTATTAGCGCGCTATAGAGCGCAGCGCTAACTAGAGAGTGAGGCGTCTCCGCCCTAGGAGCTGTCCCTCTGGATGGGGCTATATATAGTAGCTCTTATAGCATTAATAAATACCTTAGAGGTTATAGTATAGCCTTTTAGTCCTAAAATACGTTTCTGAAGGTTTACTAGAAGGTCTCTAATAAGTTCTAGCTTCTTTATTTATATTAGGAGGATATTATTATATTTCACCTCTCCCTCTATATAATCTAGCCTCCTAGATAAATTATCTACTAAGTTAGTTACCCCAGACCTATATTCTAGATTGAAGTTAAATACTAAGAGCTTGTAAACCTAGCTAGCAAGCTTTTACTAAAGATCCCGCGCTAAGGCGCTGATAACGCCCTTAAGTACTTAGTAATCTATTAGAACTATAAACGTCTTTAATATACCCTATAGATAGTAGAGCCGGGCAGCAAACAGATCAGCTATCTTGTTTTCTTTTAGCTTTCTTCTTCTTAGTTAGCACTCTGATCCCCCTATAAATAGGGGCTATCATCCTTCTTCCTATTCTTCTTCCTATCTTTCTTCCTATCCTTCTTCACATCCTTCTTCATTCTTCTTCACATCCTTCTTCACATTCTTCTTCATATCCTTCTTCATATCCTTCTTCATATCCATCTTTCACCTTCTTTTTCCATAGATATCTTCCTTCACACACGCGCGCTATAATTATATCTATATCTATCTTTTATTCTATTTTATTCTAAGGGTATTATATCACTTCCATAAAGTATATTATCTAATTCCGCGATATCCCAGGGAGATCTCACTACCTAGGAGACTCCCAATTAGGAGTTCCTTAGCTCTATATAAGTTTCCCTCACTCCGAGGACTATTTAGCAGTAAGTCGCTCTTACTAGCATAGTACTAAGAGCGCATAACTCTGTTTAGGGGTTATTTTATATTACTTTTAGTAGCTATTCTTAGCTGCCTGCTTACACGCATCCTCTACGTTATTCTAATAGTAAGCCCAATAATTAAAGCTTTTTATAATAGTGAGGAGTTCCTATTATCTTACGCTGTATTTCTACTTAGTATTACTAAGTTTCTATAAGTAGTACGCAACTAGTCGCTACTAGCCATTGATAAAATATAATAGAATACTAGAAATAGTCTTAGTAGAGGCGTTTATCTTAACTCTTATCTCTTAAATGGGGTCCTAATATTAGAGAATAGTTATAAAGCAAAAGGCAGCTTATAACTACTTAAATACCTTCTACGCCTTTTCTAGCTAGATAAATTCACTAGTCTTCTTACTATTCTCACTACCCTTTCATAGAGAGGTTATTAGGGCTACTATGCCTAAATAGCCTATAATAAACTCATAGTAGACGTTATAAAATCCTAGGAAGACTTAAATCTCCCTACATATCTTTAGTAGCTTCTACTTAGTAATAGCTTAGATATAAGACTCCTCTATAAATATACCCTCCAGTATAATAATATACCCTAGGAATTCTACTTACTATTAATAGAAACTATATTTACTTAGCTTAGTATAGAGTCCCTATTAGGAACGCCTATAGAGCACTTAGTAAAAGTCCTCTATATACTATTCCCTTAATAATACGTAAACTATAATAATATCTATATATATAATATAGCAGATATCTAGTAGCTTAGTAAGCGCTTAGTAAATGTATATTTAGAAGGTAGCTAAGGTAGTTATAAGTCTAAATAGTATACCTATATACTTAAACTAGCTATATTATATCCTAAAGGCTATCTTCTATTAATTAGATAGCTTAATATAAATATAGTAGTAGGTATCTCTAATATTAATCTTTGAAATCTACTTCGCTCCCTAAAGCCTATCTAATAGCTTATTAATAAGTAGCAAGAGATATTAGTTCTTAATTATAATCCTATTAAAGCCCCTATAGTCTATATAAAGGCATAGGGTCATATCCTTCTTTTGAATACATAGTATTAGGGCTTCTACTTTACTTATTAAAATATAGATCCTCTCTACTGCCTAGTTATTAGTGAGATATTAGTAAAGCTCTTTAAGTTACCTCTTATTTAGTAAATAGAGCAAATTATATAGGGGTTTCTTCCCCTCAACTAGATTAATGGAGTGTTCTACGCCCTCTAGGAATGGAAACCTTTTACTACCTGCTTATTAAATATTACGTATTTACTTTCTAATTTAGGTAGTAGTACTCTATTTATATCTAGGGAGTTCTCCTCGCTTAGAGCCGCTAAAGCTGGCTTATAGGGAGATATATTCCCTAAGATATATAATACATAAGCCCTCTAGCTATTTTTAATAACCTCTTATATAAATGCTAATAGGTATATAATACTAATCTACTTATATTCCCACATATTCATCTAGGTATTAATTATAATACCTTCTCAGCCTATAGACTATTATAACAAGAGGAGGTCTCCAGCTCCCTTTAGTTAGTAAGCCTCAGTAAATAGTCGCCTAATCTTCCTCAGCCTCCCCCTTAAGTCCATGAGAAAGAAAGTTAGCTAGTATATCTTTAGAGCTATTATTATAGCTAATCTATTAAACCCTTCTCAAATAGGAGCTATAGCTTCTATAGGTTTTAGCTAGAGAAATTATACTAGTTAATTACTAATAATATTAACCTGGGAATAGGAGTTTATATTTATAATAACTTTTTATTTAATAAGGTTTTAGAGAATAAGCGCCTATTCTCTAGTAGTATCTCCTATTAGGAGAACTTCTGGTTTAGAATTTAGTATGGGGGTTACTAGAATAAGCCCTTAGCCTACTTTTTTTCTAATAAGTTAAGTTCCTCAACCTTTATTATAATTTGAATTATATTAATTCTCGCCTTATGAATAGATAGTTAGTGCCCTACTAATATTATATTTACTTTATACCTCACCTTTACTTTAGAATAGTATCTCTACTTATATTCTTTCTTATTATAGCTAAAATATACTATGGAGTTATCTACTAGGCCCCTAGGCGCGCTAGAACTATAGCTAGGCCCCTGAGGTATATTACTAAAAGGTTAGTAAGGTATTAGGCTATATAATCCTAGTGAGGTTCTACGCCTCTAGCCCTATTAATCCATCTTCTATCCTATCCTCGCTACGGGAGCGGGCCTTATAGCAAGCTCCTTATTCGCCTATTTCTTCCTGCTCTCACTCTGTGAAGACTTAGCGCCACATTAGCAACATATATCCCATAGGCGCTCTACTTTAGTAGCTATATCCCTTAGTCTTAATACCTCAACCTTCTAATATTTTAGCTTTCTATATAGAAATAATAGTGATTAAAAGTATAGTATATAAGTGTTATAGTCAGCTATCCGACGGTAGGGTTCTGCTAACAGAAGCTGAGGGATAACGCTAGGTTGACAGTATAGTCTTGTTATGCTATGTTGCTAAATGAATCTTGGGGTTCCAGGAGTATAGTAATTAGTTATAGTCCTCATAAGGGGGTCGCAATATAAGATAAAGCTAAGAGTACCTATTAGGGTAATTACGAAGTTAATTGCTAAAGAGCTATAGAAGTCTGTTCCTAGGAGTCCCAAGTCCATACTATATATAAGTCCCAAATAGTCCCTAGTCCTGCTATTAGGTAATCACCTCTATATATTAGTGATTGCAATTAGTTAGTAAGACTAACTAATTACTAAGTGCTTCCTTCTACGCTCTACTAATTATTCTTTATCTTATTATCACATAACTTATACTATAGTTCTTCTATGCTGTGGGCATCCCTAGTGTTCCCGTAATCCTGTAGTATAAATGTCCTATCCTAGTCGTCTGATGCCTAGGTGGGTTGGTTGGTTGTTATTCTTGCATAACGGGTCGTAATATATTAGCCTTGAGATATTTGTGTGTATTAATGTTACGACCCGTTATGCAAGGATAATAACTAACCAACCCACCTAGGAGTCAGACGACTAGGACAGGATATTTGTACTGCAGGATCACGGGAACACCAGGGATGCCCACGGCATAGAAGAACTATGGTGTAAGTCACGTGATAGTAAGATAAGACTGAGCGCGCAGTGTAGATCACTAAGCACTCAGTAAGAGCAGCTGAGCGCTCACCTGCAGTTACTAAGCGATTACTAGTATATGATTAGTGATTAGTGATAAGGATAAAAGGACTATTTAGGACTTATATATAAGTATGGACTTGGGACTCCTAAGAACAAACTTCTATAGCTCTTTAGCAATTAACTTCGTAATTACTCCAATAGGTACTCTCAGCTTTATCTTATATTATAACCCCCTTATGAGGATTATAACTAATTACTATACTCCTAGAACCCTAAGATTTATTTAGCTATATAGTATAGTAAGACTATACTATTAATCTAGCGTTATTTCTTAGCTTCTATTAGTAGAACCCTATTGTTGGATAGCTAACTATAATATTTTAATTGCTCTTATTTAGTAAGTTAACCTTTAATACTACTAAATAGTATAAGATAGGAATTATATTAACTCTTAATAATAACATACAGTAAGCTAATAGTGCTGGGAATATATAACCTATAGCCCTGAGACCTACAAATAACTAATAGGCCTAGATAGCCCCTACAAATACCTAGGAAGCAATAAGCCTTCAATAGATATACGACATAATCCTCTAGCTCTAATAGGAAAACGCGCAGCTAGCTACCTAACTTGGACCCAAGGCTAAATACCTAGAACCTGCTCCATACTTAGGAGAGCTAGGAACTCTTTAAGGATTTCTCACCCGCACCTAAGCCTATCTTTATTACTATACCGCCTTATTTTAAGATAAAACTATAAAGTTTTACTAAGCTATATCCTTCCTCAGGGGAGATACTCTCGCCTAATTTAAACTATTAATAAGAGACTAACTAGGCAGACCGTATGATTAGTAAGATGAAGAAACTTAGAAAGTATTTAGGAAGTATAGCAAGTTTGAGAAGAAACTTTAGGAAGCTTTTAGAAGCCTGGATGAAGAATGAATTGCTAAATATAAACTTACTAATCTTATATAAAAGGGATTAGCTAATAAGTATGCTGCTGAGTTCTAATAGATTTTATTTAAGCTAGACTGGGGAGAAGAAGCCCTGATAGCTAAGTTCTACTAAGGCCTGAAGCAAGAAGTTAAGGATAAGCTTATATGACTTAACTATCCTAAAGAACTCCACTAATATGTGGATACTGCGGTTAAAATTAATAACTACCTCTATAAATAACGCTTTAAATATAAAGGATAGTCTACTTAGAATAATAAAGTAGGATAAAACAATAATAGAAGAAAGGGTAACTAATACTAACCTAGTAATAACTACCGCGCTAAACGAACTTCTAACTATAGATATAACCCTAGGGCCCCTTAGTATACTACTGCCTATAGATACTATAGTGGACCTATAGACCTTAGCGCAGCCTATAAAGACAGTAAGTGGAATAATAACTAGAAGAAAGATAAGCAATACTATAACTATAATAAGATAGGATATCTAGCCTATAAATATTAATTCCCTAAGAAAGAATAATTTTAACTAGTACCTGAGAAATAATAAGTAAGTCTCGCTATTAAAACCACACCTCATAAATAACTTTATTAGACTACCTACTATAATAATAAGTATAGAACCCACTTAGACTATAAGGAATACGTAGGGTGGTACCTAAAGAACTCTTATTAGTTAGGATATAATACTACTAATATCCCCCTAGCACCTATATATACCCTAGCAGTAGGATACTAAACCTACTTAAAGATAGAGAGAAGAGCTAATAAGCAACTTGACGAAATGTTATATATACCCTTAGGCGTGGATATTGAAATTAATAACGAAGTCCGCATTACTAGGCTATAATAAGGACTTTAAGTATATAAGCTATAAGTAAGAATATAACCTAAAGAAGTTATATA